>ML403211.1:0-26495 GCA_005239525.1 Nicotiana knightiana
GTGTTTATGCATATTCCGGGATGGAACTTCCCTGGGCCTGAGAGCCAAATATAGTACTGAGTGACTTATGTGGGAGAGTTGTGAGCAATATGTGCATATCCACACTAGTTTCATACATATATTTTATGATGGCATGTAGAGTATACTGGCATACTTGGCATATTTACTCATCCTGATAAACTGTTAGCATGTCTAAATTCTGTACATTATTTATTGTAACAAAACTGAGGTTTTGTTCGTCACTACTTCTCAGCCCATAGTTTGGGTTCGTTACTTCTGAGTTGGTGTACTCACGTTACCCCNCGGTAGCGGATTTTGAGTTGCGGTCAGAGTTTCTAGTGGAGTTGTCAAGGTAGCAGCTGGCGATCGCGACCTCGCCTTCTCTTTCTTTATTCCACCTATTTCATTTATATTTTGAGACAGTGTTGTCCTTTTCCCCTTTTCTTTACTTTATGTTATAGTAGCTCATGACTGAGTGACACCAGATCCGGGGATTGGAGATTTAAATTTAGTTTTAAATGTTGCTTTAAATTTCAGATTCTTAGTTTATTAATAAATTCGTTTAAAAATCATATTTTTACTGGGAATTGAATTTAGCTTAGTTAAATAGGGAGGATTGACTGGTTCCACGACAGGCGCCATTACGGCTCCGGAATTGGGTCGTGACATGGCCCATCTTGCAGTACAAAGGCGGGCTTTGGGTTAAGAAATTCAAAACTAGAAAATGATGGAATAAGATTGGATGAGACCAAAGAAGGAGGTATAAATGCTTATGCCTTAGCGCAATCCTGTCTTGTTGCGCATGTTAAGGCTAAGCAAGACGAAGATGTGTATTTAGTGAATTTAAAATAAGGAGCCAGAAACAAAGAAATATTTGCTTTCACTCTAGGAACTGACGGAGTTTTGAAGTTGAATAATCGGTTATGTGTGCCTGATGTAGATGGTCTTAGAAAGTCCATAATGGAAGAAGATCACATATCGAGGTACTCTATCCACCTAGGTGCTACCAATATGTATCTAGACTTGAAAGAGTTGTATTGGTGGAAAGGCATGAAGAAGAAGGTAGCAGATCATGTGGCCAAATGTTTGAATTGTCAGCAAGTCAAAGCCGAGCATCATAGGCCTGGTGTCCTAGCTCAATATAGAGATACCACAATGGAAATGAGAGATGATTAATATGGACTTTGTGGTAGGTCTGCCTCACACATACCGTAAGCATGATTCGATATGGGTTATTGTAGACCGGCTAACAAAGTTCGCACATTTCCTACCAGTAAAGACGAGAGATTCCGCATATCAGTATGCATAGTTGTACGTCAAAGAAATAGTCTGATTGCATAGTACTCCAGTTTCAATCATATCTGGTAGAGACCCTCAGTTCACGGCGCATTTTTGGCAGGCATTTCAGAAAAGATTAGGTACTAAGGTCAATTTGAGCACCTCTTTCCATCTAGAGACCGATGGCCGGGAAGAAAAGACCATTCAGACTCTCAAAGATATGTTACGAGCATGTGTTATATATTTTGGAGGTAATTGGGATGATCACTTGCCACTTATAGAATTTGCTTACAATAACAGCTACCAGGTCAGCCTTTGTATGGCTCCTTATGAAGCGTTGTATGGGCGAAGATGTAGGTCTTCAGTGGGTTGGTTTGAACCAGCAGAGATGTCGTTGATTGGTCCAGAGTTTGTTTGTGAGGCCTTAGAGAAAGTCTAGATAATCAGAGAAAGGCTGAAAATGACTCAGAGTCGTCAAAAGTCCTATTTTGACAAGAGGCATCGTGACTTCGAGTTCATGGTTGGTGACAAGGTATTTTTTAAAGTTTCACCAATGAATGAAGTTATGAGGTTCGTTAAGAAAGGAAAACTTAGTCCTAGGTTTATCGGACCTTATGAGATTATAGAAAAGAAGGGAAAAGTAGCTTATGAACTAGTGTTGGCCGTTGAATTATCCTATGTTCATCTTGTCTTTCATGTGTATATGCTTAGAAAGTACATTCATGATGAGTCACATATAATACATGTCGATACCATAGAAATTAAAGACTTGACTTATGAAGAGGTACCTTTAGAAATTCTCGATAGGCAAGTAAAAAATTTTAGAACAAAAGACATAGCATCGGTAAACGTTTTGTGGAGTAATCATGATTCAAAAGAGGCTACATGGGAGGTCGAGGAAGATATGAGGAAGAAGTATCCTTATTTATTTGAGGGACAAGGTAGGTGAACCTAGGTTTGGCTTGGCATTTATATTTTATTTATTAAGTACAAGTTAGTATGTGTTTATGTCCTTGCTAGATTACACTTTGTTGTTGAAGTAATTTAGTTTCTGTTAGAGTATATTTAGTTATTAAATAATCCAGTACCATGCCAGAGTACATTTGATTCATTAAAGTAATTTACATTTGCTGAAGTATTGTGCTTTAAATTTTGGTTGGATGTTGTTGTACCTCCTTGCCGGAGTGTGAATAATTAATTTATGAGCTGTGTATGATTCCTATGAAGGGCTTGTTATGGTATATTTGGTTATTTTCGGTGTAGTTGTGGTATTGATGACAGGGATTTCTTTTGGATAGTCCAATTTACAGGGGAGACTTTGCCGAAATTTTTGAAAATTTAGGGAGTTAGCCAAAATTTTGAGTCCCTTGGAAAAGTTAGTAGTGCTAAGAATACTTAAGAAGTTCAAGGACTTAAGAAATGATTATTAGCTTAAGAATAAGGCCCTAGAAACATTCGAGGACAAATTTTTTAAGGAGAGAAGATTTTAACACTTCTCAAATATATAAAAGTTTCAAGACACGCTAATTATAGATTTTAATTTATTTTCCTTAAATTATACTTCTATTGCGGATTTAAACCCTTGTGATTGATTTTGAGTCGCTTCTGTATTTATAAATAGTTGGATATACAATTAGGGAAATATTATATTTATTAATATTATTAATTATTAAAAGTAGGTATAATTAAATACTAGTTAAGTCAAAACAAAAAAAAAGGCAAAACAAATAAAAGAAAGCATGTGACAGCCTTAGCCCATAAAGGGTTCTGGAAGGAAAAGGAGAAAACGAAAGTCATTATAAAACAGAATGCATCACGTTCTGTTTACTCAGGCACGGCAAAAGGGATTAAAGTCTTATACGAAACAAAAACAACCACAAAATTACAAGGAAAGTTCTAGGGTTCTTTACAAATCACTAATTCTTGAACTCAGGTATATAAAATTCCCTATTGTCAATTATCCTACGGTATAAGAATTGGATAGTTAATTCCCTTCTTTCTCTGTATCAACAGTAAATTTCATGTTTAGGTGTGAAACTCTAAAATCAATTAAAATACACTGATTGTTGTAGAATGAATTGTTTGACGGGTATAAATTGGACTACGGCCTACGTATTGGCTCGAGGAGATTTGAGGTGAGTTGATATAACCCTTTATTAAAGTGGTTTAACTCACAAAGCACGCATACAAGGTGTTTGATGAATTTCTTAAAAGAGCTAATATGTACCAGAGTGAGTGAGTGCCTATTAGCTTAGAATTATTCTAGTTAAAGTTTAGATGATTTATTCTGATATATGTGCTTAAATTTTTAGATTTTGTGTAATTCTTATATGTCATTTTTATGTTGAAAAAAAAATTCATGAAGAAGCAAGAGTTTAGAAATACTTTTGAATGTTTATTTCATTTTTATGCCATGCTTTACATTTAAGGATACCAATATGAGTATGTATAAAATATTTAGACTTGAAAAGTCACAAGAAGAAGTTTTAGAAAGAAAAGATTTTTGGGAGTATCCTCTATTCTGAGAAGGGGTCATCGTCCAGGCCGAGGGTCCTAACCAAGGCATTGACTTCCTGAAACTACTTGTGCCAAAGTAGGGAGCACATGAGTCGAGGATCTCATTGCTGAGAATTTACTTAGCCAGGATAAGGTATGATACATGAGCGTTGAGAACGATGAAACGAGTGGAACCTCGTGGATTGGGCCTATTCGATCAGGTTGAGATCATGCCCGTGCCGATCACACGGTGAATAAGACAGAAATAAGCCATGATAGTTGGAACTCCCGAAGTATAAAGTCAAGTATTTTTTTATAAGAAAGAGAAAGAAAAGAATTTCTTTCAGAATATTGTTCTTATAAGCTTTATTTTTTCCACGGAAATGCTCATAATGTATATTTTGTTAAAGTTTGTCCCATGTCGCTGAGACTCACTGAGTACAATGAATGTTACTGACGTTCTCTTTTGGGAATCTACGTTGGTCTGTGGTACAACGTAGGAACCGGTTTTGCAGGTTAAATTATTGTCTTTTTGCACAAAAAGTTTGAAGTTATAATAGATTTAATAAGCACAAATGGTTCGCTCGGTCAAGTTTAGTGATCGGGTGCCGGTCACGGCTTGTTTAGAAAATGGGTCGTGACAACATCGTTCATTCCTCCCGGGTTTCGATATAAGGGGTTCCTAGGACTTGATCATAATAACTTCGAGTCGTTCTTCCCCTTTGTTCTTCATCGGGGAATCGGAAAAACTTTGCCCCCGATTTTACCCTTACACAGATTATCCCCTCATTTTCTGGACAGTAAATTTATCGAAGCGATGGGAAGCAATAAATGAAACATGATTCCTTGTTCTGTATGCTAAAACCAAGTTAATGGGTCAGCAAAACGTCCTATCAGTCGCATTGTTCTGATTTCGGACACATGTCAGCCGCCGATTGACCGTCCTCGAATGTGAAACATCACGCATTGATTACCCTTTCACTATAAAATCTCTGATCCCTTTTTCACTTTTTTTACTTTCCGATTCCAGAGCTCCCTGACTTACCATCAAATTCTTCATTTATTTCTAACTCCTTCAAACCTTCATCCTGTTTTTCACTTCATATTTTTATCTTCAAAAGTTCCTACTCCTTCTTCAAATCTTCATGTCAGACCTTCATACCTTCATCCCTATATTCAAACCTTCATCCTCGTCTTCAAACCTTCATCCTTACCTTCAAACCTTCATATTTTCCAGAATCTTATGGCAATAACTTCCAAATCCATTTCTCAACATATCATCCCTTCAACTTCCAAACCGGCCACGGATGCCTAGGTGGTCGTTCCTGAGGTGGCCTTGGAGCCTCCTTTGAAGAGTTTCGTCCCTGGGGGCTATTCCATTGAGAACGACTTCAAAGTTGAGAAGGCCTCCAGTCAAAAAGACCTAGGCGAGGGAGCGTGAAGGTATATATGCTTCATTACCGAGGGCACACTCCCCACAGTTCGGGTGGACTGTAATTGGGAGGGAAAGGAAGTGGCGTCCTCGGGCCCAACAAAGACGTTACCACTAATTTGGAGGGGTATCTAAGTGTTTACACTTACCCTTTCACGCTCGCCCCGGTGGATCTTATCATTCTCGACTTTTCAAAAAAGGTACGAGGTCTGCCTTGGGCAGATTCACTATCATTTTGGAGGATTGTAATCCTCCTTCGCCACTTCGTCAACAACACCGAAGCACCTCGATTTACCCTCGACCAACTGCTTTGTCTCTACAGCCCCCAAGTCTCCCGAGGGGGGTTTTCGTTCATCGAGCAAGCAAAGCTCCATTCTCGAGCATCGATGAAGATTGAGACTGAGGTTGGAAAGGAGGTTCGTTCAAATGAAAATAAAAGACCTCATTCCTCCCGAATTCTTATCGTTCCCTGAAAAGTGGAACTCATCCAGTAAGTTTTTCCCCTTCCGAAGTACTTGGCACGCCTTTTATCCTTTTTCTAATTGATTTTGTCTACTGTTGTGCAGTAGTCTCCCAAGTTCCCAATGCAATCCCTCGCTTCAAGGAGTGGATCGAGGGGATTTGCAAACAAATATCTTACTTCGAGTGTGAATGGTGCAATATTTCAAAGGGAAAGTGGGAGGCATGTTCCCATGGTGAGTCCTCCTCCTGAACAATTCCATTTTCATACTTAACTTTGATTTCTGCTAAGTAATATCTTACTTCGAGTGTGAATGGTGCAATCTTTCAAAGGTAAAGTGGGAGGCATGTTCCCATGGTGAGTCCTCCTCCTGAACAATTCCATTTTCATACTTAACTTTGATTTCTGCTAAGTCTTTTTCCCGTTCACAGGTTTTCCCAAGACCACTGAGTTTCGGCCATTGGATAAGGATGAGGCCATCCTCACTTGTTGAACCCTCCACTTTGGGATAGCCTAGAGCTTCTACAAAGGAGGAGAGGAAGAAGAAAAAGAGGAAATCCTCTGGCTCCCCGGACGCCGAGGTCAAGAAGAAGAGTGTAGTTGTCTGAATCCGTAAAAGCAATAAAAAGAGCACTAAAGCCAAGGTACCAGATATCGATTCCCACTTCCGGCTCAGGAATTACCCTAAGGACAGTGATTTGGAGTTCTCGCTCATGGGTCGACCATCGACAAAGGAGATCAGGCTAGAACTGGAGAAGGTGGCGAGAGGCCGATCCCTCTCTAGCTCGGGAGCTAGAAGGAGAATCAGAGGCCACAGCCTCCCAAACAATAGCCCCTTCCCCAAAGGAAATAGCCGGTGTTATCAACATCATAGAGTCGCCGTCTCACACAGAATCTATGTTTGTCGAGGCTCAAGCCAATAAAGAGAAATCAAATGAGACGACACGGAGCGCGGATGACACCCTCAACATGTTTTTCGACGGCATGGACATGAGCGCATTGGAGGATTATTCCGATCTTGGTCACCTGGAGGTTCCATAAAAGGACGTGCCATCGGTGTCTAGCGAGTCGAGCTTGAGCCCGAAACTGGTGAGGCAGTTCCCTGCTCCGAGTGTAGATCCCCACAGTAAAAAATGGTCGTGCTTACTATGTCGGCGGACACCCGGGTATTTTCCGCTCTGATGGGTATGGCTAGCTATCTTCGTTGCCTGGTGATCGATGAGGACAAGGCAAAGATGAACGAAGTAGGCACATCTAGACTCTTCAACGAGGTACAACAGGCATTGAACCGGATAAGTTTTCTATTACTTGTGGCCTTTGCTAATCTTTTTTAGTCTCAGCATGGTTTTACGATCTTATCATTTTGTTTTTCAGGCTTCAGTGCTCCACCATGAAAGCTTCCTTTGGTCTCGAGTGGAAGTCATCCAGCTCGAGTCGAAGCCCAAAGAGCAAGTCTGGCAGAAGGACATGTATAGGGTTCTCAGTGAACAAAAAGACGGGCCCTCTAAGATCTCCCAATTCTCCGAGCCGAGCTGGAAAAGGCACAGAAGAAGGCCTTGTCCATGAAACGGGAACATGACGAACTAGTCGAGAAGGTAAGGATTTTTTAGGTGAAAAATGAGAGGTTATGCGTAGTGACTAACGACGCAATTTTGCAGGTCCAAGAGAATATTGACCTGATTGACCAACTTCGAGCCGAGATGAATGAAGTCAAAGTTATGGTCAAGGCGCTGCAGAGCATGATGGACCTGCTAGCTTCGGAAAATGAGCTACAAAAGAGGAGTTAGAATTGGTCAAGGACCAACTCTGGGTGGAAAAGGACAAGGCCAACAAGTGGTCTCAGCTAAATGACAAACTTCAGGCATAACTGGATTCAGTTGCCTTGGAACGGGATGCCCTTAACTTGGAATATACTGCGCTGAAGTCTAAATTGGAGGCAACCTCGATTGATTCCTCTGAAGTCGAGGAAATACTAGCCCGGTATAAACCTGATGAGGAGATAGTCGAGGCCCGCTTAACTACAAAGACTGATAGTCGAGGCCCGCTTAACTACGAATACCGAGTATGTGAAGCAGTTATCTCGAAGGGAGACCCTCGAGGAGGTTCACGCCCGGGGATTCAATCTTTCGGTCTAGATTGAAGAAGCCAAGAGGCTTGAGGCCGGGGAAAAGGAACTTTATGTGTTTGAAGGTACTGAAGGTTCTGAAGGTTTTGAAGGTTCCGATGCCGAGTCGGACTCTGGTGAAGATCAAGCGTATATGCCTTAGCTATTTGTTGTTTTCTTTCTTGTTTATTTTGAGTTCATTTTATCGTGCCTTCGTATATATTTTTTGAGACACAAAATTTTCCCTCTAGCAACACCGTGTTTTTACTTTTCAGCATTTATTTGAAATTTTTTTTATTTGCACATCAATCCTAATGCCTTAGCATAGTTACAACCGTAATCTAGAGCATCCGTTCTCCGGAAGCCCAAATAGGGCCTGATTTCGATGGTAACTCTGGATCGCTCGTGGCTTTGAATTTTTGATAAATATTAAAGGCCTTTAAGACACTTAAGTGTTTCGGTCATATGCGATGATGTTTTTCTGAGGGTAACCCCTTAATAGGTTCTAATTATATGTAAGGGCCTTACTTTCTGAGTACAGACCTCGGACGTCACCGAGCCGGTTCAGGGCGGTCGTAGCCTTTCATGTTCCGGCCCTTCCTAATAGGCTTTGTGCCTCCAGGATTTGATAGCCCATGCCATTATTTTTTTATCGGACGTTAGTCCCCGAGTCGGGGTAGCCCGTGGGCTTTGGGATTTAGGATCTGTCGTGAAGCATCGATGAGACGAAATGCATTGTAATAAAGTATAATGAAAGCAAAGATTTCCTTCATTGTTTTGTATGTAGAATACGTAATCGGAGGCGCATAAGCCTTGTGTCATGGCTAGAGTTTGATACATGGGTACGGTTCATTTGATCGTTTGACCTTTACGATGAATCCTAACTACCAAGCATTGGCTTTAATATCAAGTGATTGAACCGTCTACAAATCTTAACCCAGGGGTTTTACCCCAGTATTTGAGGTTGAACTTGTGAGGGCTCGAATATTGTTGGTTCAGTGTAAACAATCAACAACTCCGGTTTAAGGCCGACATTCGAAACTAAGGTAGCACATTTTACTTTTGCCTCGTTAAAAATCTTATGGATACCCACTTTGGGAAAAATTGGTTCAAGGGAAAAAGTGTACAACATGTGCTTCCAGAGCTAATAGTCACATTTCACCTCGGTCGAGTACATGCATAAGTTAGTTTGTAATATAACAAAATTAAAAAGGGAATTGAGCTCGTACCTATGCAGTAGTACCTCTTTAAGTGTGCCACATTCCATTTGTTGACTGTTTCCGCACTCGAGTTTATACGAGCCTTTTTTTGGTTATTCTGGAAACTCTATATGGTCCTTAATTCCCAATTTGGGCCTAGTTTCCTATCATTCGGGTTCCTAGAGTGTAGCATTACTTTTCTCAACACCGAGTCCCCGACTTGAAAATGTCGAAGGTTAAGGTTGTAGTACCCCCTCTACTCGTTGCTTCTAGGCGGTACACCGGACCTTGGCGGCTTTTCATCCAATAATTCCAGGCTCGTGGTCATGGCTTTGTCGTTTGACATTTTGGTAGCATACTGGAACTTGAGGCATGGTTCCCCTTCCTTGACTGGTATTAAGGATTTCACTCCGTAGACTAGAGAGAATGGGGTCACTCCGGTACTCGACTTCTAAGTTGTACGGTATGCCCATAAGATTTCGGGCAAGATCTCCTTCTACTTTCCTTTTGAATCGGTCAATCTCTTTTTCAGGTTTTGGAGTATAATTTTGTTCGTCGATTCCCCTTGCCTGCTCCCACTAGGATGGTAAGGCGTTGATAATATCTTCTTGATTTTGTAGTCTTCAAAAAATTTACTTACCTTGTTGCCGATGAATTATTTTCCGTTGTCGCAAACAATCTCGGCAGGTATTCCAAATTGATATATTTTGTGATCCTTGATGAAGTCGATGACTTATTTCTCCCGGATCTTCTCGAACACCTGAGCCTCGACCCATTTGAAAAAATAATCGGTCATGAGTAGTATGTATTGGACTTACCAGGCGCCCATGGCAAGGGACCAACGATATCCATTCCCCACTTCATAAACAGCCATGGCAATAGGACCGGGTGAACCATCTTTCCCGGTTGATGGATTATCGGGGCATATCTTTAACACTATTTGCATTTCCATATGAAGCCTTTCGCATCCTTCTCCATTTCATTCCAGTAGTAGTCAGCTCTGATTAGCTTCTAGGGATTCTGCCCCTGAATGGTTCCCGCAGGTGCCCTCATGGACCTCTCTCATGGTGTATTCGGTCTCTCCCAGAACTAAGAACCTAGCTAGTTACCGAAGAAGGATCTTATAATCAGTTTCCCTTCGACTAAGCTAAACCTAGCAGCTTTGGTGCGCAGGGCTTTTGATTCCTTAGGATCCGATAGCAATTTTCTTCTCTTCAAGTAGTTTATGCATTTGTTCCTCTAATCTAAAGTCAAACTTGTCGAATTTACTTCGGCGTGACCTTCTTCTACCACCGAGTCCATCAGTTGCACCACTGCTCTCTAGTCGACAAACGACCCCAAGTTGGCCAGTGCACCAGCCTCGCTATTTTGATCTCGAGATACGTGATGCAAAATCCATTCCTTGAATTGGTGTAGGGTTACCTGATACTCGTCCAAGTACCTCTGCATTCGTTCCTCTTTTATTTCAAACGTTTGGTTGACTTGATTTACAACGATGAGGGAGTCATATTTGGCTTTGATCACTTCGGCGTTGAGGCTCTTAGCCAGTTCTAGTCCTGCAATCATAGCTTCGTACTCGGCTTCTTTGTTAATCAATTTTATAGTTCTAATGGACTGTCTAATTTGTTACCCATGGGTGGTTTTAGTACTATACCGAGCCCGAACCCTTTTGTGCTGGAGGCACCATATGTGAATAGGGTCTAGATCCCCGAGCCATCCCCCGAGGTGAGCAACAATTCCCTTTTGACACCGGGTATCAAGGTCGGCGTAAAGTCGGCCACAAAGTTTGCCCAAATCTTAGATTTTATGGAAGTTCGGGTCTTGTACTCGATATCGTACTCGCAGATCTCTACGGCCCATTTGGCCAATTGGACCGAGTGCTCGGGCTTATGCATGACATTTCTCAGTGGGTAAGAGGTCAAGACACATATGGTGTGGCATTAAAAGTACTGTTTTAATTTCCTAGAAGCGATTAGTAAAAAGAGCGCTAATTTTTCTAGGTGAGGATACCTTGTTTCGGCATCGCCCAGGATTCTACTAACATAATAAATAGGAAATTGTGTACCTTCTTCCTCCTGAACTAAGACACCCATTACAGCTACCTCAAAAACTACCAAGTAGAGGTACATTTGTTCGCCTGCCTTCGTAGTGTGCAGCAAACGGGGGCTTGATAGGTATCGCTTGAGTTCTTCTAAAGCTTAATGGCATTCCGAAGTCCAAGAAAATTGTTCTTATTTTTCAATAGTGAGAAGAACCGATGGCTCTTAACCAACGATCATCAGATGAACCGGCACAACGCGGCTATCCGCCCGGTCAGTATTTGAGTTGCCTTGACGTTGTCGACTATGGTGATGTCCTCTATGGCCTTTATTTTGTCGGGTTTAATATCTATTCCCCGATTAGATACCATGAATCCAAGAAACTTGCCCGAACCGACCTAAAATGCACACTTCTCTAGGTTTAACTTCATGTTGTACTTCCTTAACATGTTGAAGGTTTCCTGCAAATGTTCCAAATGGTCCTCTACTCGCAGAGGCTTGACCAACATATCATCAGTATAAACTTTCATTGATTTTCCTATTTGTCCTTTGAACATCCAGTTTACTAGGCTTTGGTATGTGGCACCGTGTTCATTAATTCGAACGGCATTACGTTATTGCAGTAGGTGCCGAACTTGGTTATAAGAGAAGTATTTTCTTGATAGTCGAGTCCATCTAAATTTGGTTTTACCCGGAGTAGGCATTGAGAAAACTGAGTATCTCGTGTCCATCCATCGCGTCAATCATTCGATCGATGTTAGGAAAAGGGAAGAATCCTTTGGACATGCCTTGTTTAGATCCTTATAATCTACATATATCCTTAGTTTATTTCTTTTTTTAGGTACTACCACTACGTTAGCTAACCAATTATTAACTTCCCAGATGGAGTCTACTATTAGAAGTTTGGATACCTCGTATTTGATACCGGATTGTGGCCTTCTCTTTTTCTTAATTGGATGGAACTTCAGATCCAAGCTCAACTTGTGAGTGGTTACCTCCGGCGGGATCCTGTCATGTTTGGATGGGACCAAGTGAAACAATCGGCGTTAGCTTTAAGAAAATCAATAAGTTTTTCCTAAGCTCGGGGGTTAACCCCGTGCCCAGGTATACATTTCAATTTAGTAAGTGCTCAATCAATATAACTTGCTCCAACTCCTTGACTACTGAGTTGGTTGCGTCGGTGTCATCGAGTTCTATGAATGATCTCGGGACACTATAATTGTCCTCATTGTCCGCTCCTTGCTCTTCCTGTTTCTCATGTTCGGGTGAGGCTGGTATCATTGATTTCTATTTAGTTTCTTCTTTTTTGCAGGTAGGTTTTGCGCTTCTTGATACTGAAATTGTGGGCATCGGGATCACTTCATCGACAACGAAATTTCTCTTACGACTGGATGTTCTCCGTAGACCATTTTGACTCCCCCAGAGTGGAAAATTTCAGCACCTGGTGTAAGCTCGAAGGTACCTCCCTTATGTTGTGGACCCATGGCCTTCCAAACAAATCGTTGTACCTCATATCCCCTTCGATCACATAGAACTTTGTTTCTTGGGTTGTCCCGGCAGTGTTTACTGGTAAAGTTATCTCGCCTATCGTGGTCTCGCACGCCATGATGAATCCATTTAATATCCGGACTGCTGGTACGATTTGATCCTATAACCTCAGTTGCTCTACAATCCCTGAGGATGTTGGCGGAGCTTCCTGGATCAATCAACACACGGTTAACTCGATATTTATTGATAAATACAGATATTACTAGTACATCATTGTGAGGTTGTACGATGCCCTCGGCGTCTTCGTCGTTGAACGAGATAGCTCCTTCCGGGACGTAATCTCGGGTGCGATTTTCTCTCGTAATAGACACTTTAGTGCGTTTTATCATCAGCCCTTGGGGGACATTGACTCCCCCAATGATCATGTTGATCACGTGTTGAGGCTCCTCTTGTTCGACCTGCTTGTTCGTATCCCTGTTTCTGAAGAGGTTTTTGGATCGTTCGCTTAGGAATTCTCGGAGGTGCCCATTGTTGAAAAATCGAGAAACTTCTTCTCTTAATTGTCCGCAATCTTCGGTCCTATGACCGTGAGTGTCGTGATACTTACACATCAAATTAGATCTCTTTGGGGAGGGTCGGACAGTAATGGTTGGGGAAACTTGGTCTCTTTGATGCGCCCACGAATCTATTCCCCCCTCCCCCTGATCCACATTGTATGGTTGATATTGATCTCGTACTGGTCTTGAATAAATGCTCTCTAGATTTGTCATCAATTCTAATGGGTTAAACAGATCCCGAAACCCCAGTTGATCGTCTTCGATGCTGATCTTCGATTGGTACCTAATGTGAACGTCGGCCCAGGTGATCGACTGGTACTCCACCAAATTTTATTTTAGTTGCTGAGAAGCCACTGAATTTTGGGGGTTGAGACATTGAGTGAATGCCTGAATGTCCCAATCATCTGTAACTGGTGGAAAATCCATTTGTTCCATCTGGAATCTCAACATGAACTCCATGAGCATCTCGTTATCTCTCTGTTTGACCTTGAAAAGGTCTGACTTCCTAGTTCTTACCTTGATGGCCCCGGCATGTGCCTTCACGAACGCATCTGCAAGTATAGCAAATGAGTCAATGGAATTCTGAGGCAAGTTGTGATACCATATCATCGTTCCCTAAAACGGGGTTTTCCCAAAATTTTTCAGCAACACCGACCCCATTTCATCGTCTTCTAAGTCTTTCCCTTTGATCGTGCATGTATAGGAGGTTATATGCTCATTTGGTTATGTGGTCCCATTATACTTGGGTATGTCAGGCATTCGAAACCTCTTTGGGATTGGCTTCGGTGTCGCGCTCGGAGGGAAAGGATTATGAATCAACTTTTTGGAGTACGGCCTCTTCAATATCGGTGGTGCTCCCGGGATCTGATTGATGCTGGAGTTGTACATTTCCACCTTCTTGTTGTTGGCCTCAATTATTTTCTCGCATGTCCACCCGTTTTGTCAATGCTTTTAGCATCTTCATCACCACAGAATTTCTCTAGGTTTGAGCTCACCTGGTTCTATGGCAACCTATTCGTCCCTCGAGTATTTTTTTGGGACTATTCGAGTTCGACCCTGTTAGGGGCGTGGCTTTGGTTCTGCAACTGTGCTATTTCCATTTGTTGAGCCTGCAACATTTCGAAGATCAACCGCAGGCTTACCCCATCACCTTCACCCTCGGGTGTTTCTCGGGCCGCCGGTCGGGGTCCCCCACGGACACTATTTTCAGAATCAATTGGTAAATTGATGTTGATGGTCACCTACGAGTTAGCATCGATCGGGTCGGCGGCTGGGACACCATTGGTATCAGCAGGAGACACATTATAGGCATCACGTTATTGTTCTCGCCGTGATGGCCTGACTCAGGGTCAACGTTCAAGAGAACAGACTGAGAGTTTGACATTCTTAGGCTAGCCTGAAATCAAAATTGCAAAGAACAAATGTAAAATAGGGTGTGTTATGGAGATTCGTATCAAATCACCATTATTATCTTTAGCCCCACGGTAGGCGTCAAACTGTTTACCCCAAAGATGAGTAACAATTAAATTTGTATGTGGTTTAAAGAATACGTGATTTAATTTAATACGAATAATAAAAGCAACAGGTGAATGAATTAAAGACAAAAATAAATGATCACACCAATCGCAATGTAATGACCAGGCCTAATCTTAGATTGAACAGCGGAATTCATCCTCGATTAGACCCTCGATACAAGCTCGATCACGAGTGAAGAAAAAAACAAATGAATAATGCCTTACTTTTATTGCTTTGATTTGTGGGTCACCGTGTGTCAAAATAAAGAAAATATTTCCCTTTATATAGCATGGGAATTTCAATCTTAGTACAAGTCTAAAAAAGGTAAAGATCTTCTTTTTTCGGTAAATGTTGATCTACAGTTGATACTGAACGGGATTCGCGCCATAATATCCGGTTGAGGGAGAATATTACGGCCCCATGCTCGCTTTGCATAACCATTCATTGTGTCCCCCTAGGTCCGGAAGCTATACTTGGCCCGGATTCGTCATTTCATCGTATCTGATCTCAGATACATCGTTCATTCTTCCTGGGTTTCAATACAAGGGTTCCTGGGCCTCGATCATAATTATTCCAAGACGTGCTTCCCCTTTGTTCCTTCATTGGGGTATTGGAAAAAATTTTACCCCCGATTTTATCCGTATACAATAATAAAATTGTTCCAAATGGTGGAATCAATCTTTTGACATAATACTTCTTGCATCTCTTTGCCCGAACTCTCAATCAATGCACCCAATACCTTTTTCATTTTATGAATGCTAATTAACTAATTACAAATAACTTGTTTTTCTAAGGTTTCAACGTCATTAATTTCCGATATATTTCTACGGCTCTATCATATCTTAGATGTTAATAAGATACTACTAAGAAGATGGAAATACCCTGAAACATTTAAATATTTCCTATACTAGAGAGAACAAAAATTAGTAAAACATAAAATTACCTAACGTGAAAGGTAAATTAAAATAGATGCAAATAGGAGTATTATCAAATATGGTTATACCATCATTCTTATCTGTTTCACACATATTAAAATTAGTTCTCCCGTGAATTTAATTTTTCAAAGGGCATAACTAAAATTCTCTTATAAATCACACTAATTTTATTTATTAAAATATTTCCCTGCTCCGTAACAAGAATCAATAACAGGAATGTATTTTAGGACAAGAATCCACTATGATGAAAGTTTTTAATCTTTTTCCTTTTAGTGTTTGTTTCTACAATTGGAAAGTCAATTGGCATTAGAAGCCACGACGCTTTATGACTGCTTTCCATTTCCTTTTTGGAGATTGAATTAAAATTATGTACTTCTTTGGCCTCCTGTGCAACCAAAGCAAGTACTTATGAATCCATAGTATATAGTACCAGTCAAAAGCCACCTCCTTTACCTTTCCCATTTTTAATAAGTTCCCAAAACAAAAACATTTTTTATTTTCTTAATTAAAAGATTATTCTTTGATTCTTGTATTCATCATCAATAATGCAATCAAAAGTTAGCTATGAGAGACTAACTTTTTACTTAATACTTTTCGTGCTTTTAGCATATATCCTATGGGTAATGAATTGTACAATATCCGAAACTAAGCACAAAAAACAAATATTCATACTAGCCGGACAAAGTAACATGGCTGGACGAGGAGGGGTCATTGACAAAGTTTGGGATGGCTATGTACCACCGGAATGTCACCGGAATCCGGCAATCCTCCGGCTGAATGGAAACTCAATATGGGAAGTAGCCCAAGAGCCTCTACATTACGATATTGACTTGAACAAGACTTGTGGGATAGGACCAACCATGGTGTTTGCCAATGATATCTTGGAGAAAGACCCCGAATTCGGGATCATAGGGTTAGTCCCTTGCGCGACTGGAGGGACGAGCATCGATAAATGGTCACAGGGTTCCAGGTACACGTCTTATATCTTGCTTTAACGTATATTTGGACGGGCGGATCCACCCTTATGAGTGGGCTGGTATGGCACCTGCTCGGTTGGTAAAATTATTATATATTTATGTGTAAAAAATTTAAACTAGGTTAAATATATGATTCTGGCACTCCCATTCGTAAACTAGACAAAGGTGTTATGACTGGTAGATCATTTTGAAAGTTTTTCTAGTGTGTAAAATTCAAGTTGGAATTTATCTTGAACCTTGTCTGACTTTCCCTTTTCGTTGTGCTTTTTATTTCTTTTCTCCCAGTCATTTTCCTTTTTGACTACCTCCAAATTTTCTATTTGTCGTTTATTATTTTTATTTTTTTTCCTCTATTCTATTACTTTATCTATGATATTTAGCAAGAACACTCAAACAAGAGCCTCCAAAATTTAAAAATTTCATAATATAAGCATTTCTCTTAATCTCAAATCTTTTAGTTTTCTTCTTTTAAAATCAAAAAAACTTGGGTCTTAGATTTAGATTGAGATCAAAATTAATTTATAATTTCTTTTTTTTTATAACATAAAAATTTGTGTTATTCTATGATTGATAAATACAATTTTAAATCTCTTTAGTAATATTATGATGAATATTTATCAAGCATTAGATTTATGATTTTAAGTTTTAAGATCTTGCAGTTTATCTAATTCCGCATTTACTTATGGGGTATAATTTATCTATTGAATATGTTTTTTTTTTATTTTGATCGGTAGAATCCCTTATTAAAGATTTTATTTTACTTGTGCAAATTTATTCTTAGCATACAAAAAAATGTAGTTCTCTAGTGAAAATATTGATTTTACTTGTATTATTAATAATAACAGTGTGATTCCTTCTTTAAAATGTTAATTATATTTGTTTCTTAATGTGAGAGATGTAATTTTCATACGACAATAATAATTAATATATAAACCTAATGAAATTTCATAAGAAGGGTCTGAAAAATTGATGTAATTTTTATATTTGCAAACAAAGTGTTTATTAAATTGCCCAAATAAACTAAAAAATGAACCGCACAATTATTCCGAACAAATTATATATTAGTAGTTATTATAAGGTGTATATTAAAGAAAATTTTGGCACCCGCCACCTTTTAATCCTAGATCCGCCTCTGTATTTGGATACAATCAGATTTAACTCTAGAGTAGGGGTGTTCATCGGTCGGTATGGTACGGTATTTATATAATTCAGTACGGTATTTTCGGTATTCGATTTTCTAAAATGCTATACCAATACCGTACCTAATTACATTCGGTATGGTTCGGTTTTTCGTCTTTCAGTTTCAGTTTATTCGGTACGGTAACTTCGGTTTGTTCGGCTCTACAGCAACTTTTGAACAACAGCAAAATTAAATTATAACCAAGTGTATGGAACCAGAATTCTATCTTATTAGCAACATAAATCAGCAACATATGAAGGCTTTGGACATACCCTTCCCTCTGCCTCAACACCTATGTAGCTATCATAAATGAAACAATTTGACACTATCATATTTTTAATAACTAAGCAAAGGTCTAAGAAAAGCATTTTTGGTTCATAGTTGAATTCAAGCCGGAGGTACTAATTTACTGCCTTTGCAATTTGTTCTATAACATTTGTCCACTCGATATTTTCCTGACTAATAACGTTTAAGTGTACTGAAAATAAAAGGTGGAAAATATTAAAAAAAGAAAAAACTAAGAATATAAGGAAATAAAATTTTATAACTTTTATATATATATATATATATATATATATATATAATGTAATTTAGTATGTATTTCGGTACGGTATTCGGTATTTCGTTATTTTATTTTCAAATACGAAATACCATACCTAATACCAAATATTTTTAAAATTTAACCAAATACCAAATACCAAATACCAAAAACTTCGATTTCGGTATGATAATTCGATATTTACCAAATTATGCACAGCCCTACTCTAGAGCGAGTTTTGCTGGTTCAATTGAATCATGTATATATAGATATATATATATAAGAGGGAAAAAATGTTACGTTATAAGGAAATACATATAATAAGATCAGGTTCATTTTACTAATAACTTGTGATATTTTTGCGAAGTCTCTACAATGAGACGGTTAAAAGAGCGAGAATAGCCGTGCATGGTGGTGGAACAATTAGAGCAATTCTTTGGTATCAAGGGGAAAGAGATACACTAACTTGGGAAGAAGCAAAGTCTTACAAGAGCAAATTGGAGAAACTTTTTCAGGACTTGCGTAGTGATTTGAACTCTCCATTGGTTCCTATTTTTCAGGTACAAATTTGTTTTTCCTTGTTCACATAATGATATTTATTAATATAATAACCTTTTTTGCTTTCACATGATGATTTGAATCTTAAAAAAATTAATGATCTATCGGTAATGGAAATTGAAAATTAAAATAGCAATTTTAACTGCAAAAATATCATGTTGTATCACACTGAGCAAGACAACTTCAGTAGGAGTATATATTTTGACTAATTTCAGAAATTTTATTAGTTTTTTAAAATGTAATTATCTTAGTTTTCTCAAGTTGACATGTTAACGTCTATAAATGGACAACGTACGACGTAGAATCTGTTCTGTAAAATGTAACATTTGGTGAAAACAAATATTATATGAAAGACAATTAATATCCACGTTATGTCGTTATCTTTCAACTCAAACAAAGGTTGATGGCTATACTTATGATCATTGTGGTATTAGGTGATAGTTGTGAGTCGGTAAAGTGGAGCTGATTTTTTAGAGAGAAAAAAAACACATACACTAAAGAAAACCATAAAGAAGCGTTAGTTGTGGAATAAATCTTTTTCCTTTATTTGTAAACCAGGAAACAATTTCTTGAGAAGACATTTACCAGAATTAGTCTAAACGAAAACCTGGCCAATTTTAATAATTTTCTTCCACACAAACATATGATTGCCATAAGATTTCAAATTCCTACATACTGTTATTTAAAATAAAATAAAATAAAAAATAAAATAAAAAAAGAGAACATCTGAGGGTTCATTTAACATTAGCCTTACAATTACAGTGATATCTTCTTTCTATCCAATGTGTATTCAAGAGTTAGTGATCGTGAAGAGTGAAATATTCATGTAACATATTTATCCGTTTCACTGTTAATTTTCTACCAAAATTTAATATTATCATATTTATGTCTATTTCAATTTTTTTGGATTTTTGCTATAATTGAATAGGTAGCCCTAGCTTCTGGACAAGGATGCTTTATTGAGGGGGTGAGAGAAGCCCAGCTTGGAACTAACCTTCCCAATGTAATAACTGTAGATGCTTTGGGCCTACCTTTAGAGCCAGATGGGCTACACCTTAGTACTCCAGCCCAAGTCCAACTTGGATATAAGTTGGCTGATGCATTTGTAAAAACCCAGTATACATTGAAAACAACACAATAGCACTCTTGTTCTTTTATTTTATTTTTTCATTTTTACATGTTAGGATTTGTAGATCGAACAGAAATGAAGAAGATCGAGTTTAGGGTTCATGTTTATGGAGAAGCTTTGAGAGAGAGTTTTCTTATTATTCTCTCAGTAAAAAAAATATGTACAAAATATCTGAGTCTCCCCAATAATATTGGGCTAGGATGGAAAATACAACAACCAAAGAGGAAAAAGAAATGGGTCGGATCTACTAATAAATACAATTGGGCCAACGGGCCAAACACCTAAGTCCAACTCAACTATGAACAAAGTCCAAATCAGGTAACTTCAACACCCCCCTCCCCCCTCCTCCCACAAGTTGTAGGGTGGTAACACGCCCAACTTGCCAAGCAACAACCTGTGTTGTCCACCTATCAAACACTTGGTAAAAGCATTAGCAAGTTGAGAAGATGTAAGAACATGATGTAAGGAAATAAGACTATCTGCCAACTTTGTGTGAATGAAGTGGCAAGCAACCTCAATATGTTTCGTGCGCTCATGGAAAACAGGATTTTTAGCAATGTAGAGGGTAGCCAAACTGTCACAAAACAGGGATATAACTAGACAGATGAAGACTCAAATCTGCCAACAAACGAACCAATCATGCAAGCTCAGCCACCACTTTAGTCGTGGCCCGATATTCTGCCTCAGTAGAAGACAAGGAGATGACAGCTTGTTTCTTGGATTTCCAGCTAATCAAACTACCCCTAAACACACATGAAAACCAGAAATTGATCTGCGCGAGTTAGGGCAAGAAGCTCAATCACTGTCACAAAAGGCTTGCACAGAGAAGCCAGAAGAACCATTGAGATAAACCTCAACATTAGGTGTACCTTTCAAGCACCTTTAAACATATAGGGCAGCAGTCATATGAGGCACACAAGGTGATTTAAAGAACTAACTCAAATGTTGGACAGCAAAACATAAATCTGGTCTAGTATGAGTGAGAAAATTCAATTTACCAAGCAAACTTCTATAGGATTCAAGCTTAGGCAGCAAGTCCCCAACATCATATTTGAGTTTGATATATAGCTCAAGTGGAGAAGAGACAGCAGAAGCATCAGAACAGCCATATTCAGCAACTATTTCAGAAACAAAGTTCTTCTGTTAAAGAAGTACCCTAGAAGCAACATACAATAGCTCAATTCCCAAAAAGTAGCTGAGTAATCCTAAGTATTTGATTTTAAATTGATCATCTTAAAACATTTTTAGGGCAGTGATCTGTTGAGGGTCATCTCCAGTGAGAATAATGTCGTCCACATAGATAGCAAGAAACATAGTAGAGGAATCTGAGATTTTAATAAAATTAGTAAGCTGCAAAGTCTCATTTAAGGAATGTATATAACCCCTAGTGCAAAGTGCTTATGACAACTTGGCATACCATTGCCTAGAGGCTTGTTTTAAGCCATAAAGAGACTTTGCAGCTTACAAACCAAAGAAGAAGAAAATTGAGAAGAGGAGACAACCGTAAGGCTTTGGGGAAGCTTCATATACACCTCCTCATCTAAATCCCCATGAAGGAAGGAATTATTCACATCTAACTGATACAAAGACCACCCTTTCTTAATGGAAAAAGCAACTAAGCACCTAATAGTACACATTTTGACAACCGGGAAAAATGTTTCATGAATGTCAATTCCTTCAACTTGTGCATCACCCCTTACTACCAACTTTGGATTATATTTTTCTACACTCCCATCAGCTTTGTACTTAATTTTATATACCCATTTACACCCAATAGGCTTCTTACCCTTAGGCAATTCAACTATTGACCGAGTGTTATTAGCTTCTAAGGCCTCAAATTCTTTTCTCATGACTTCCTACCAAACTAAATGGTAGCTTCCTGAGAATAAGAACGAGGCTCAGTTGCAGTTGTGTGTGCAGCATAGAGAGATAAAGTACTGGAGCTTGAAATGGAAGGAGTAAGTTGCACAACAAAATCACTAAGATGAGCGGGAAATGTGTGATTTATGTTGCACCTTCTAGGTGAAGAGAGAGAGTAAGATCTTGAAGGAGCAAATGTAAAGGGAATACCAGAAGGAATAACAATAGTAGGAGGAAAAGCAGAAGGTGGAGATGCATAAGTAGAAGGTGGACTATTAGGAGTAGGTGTATCAGTAGAAGGTGAATTAGCAGAAGAGGAATGGGGATGATCAGTATATAAAAGAGGATCACCAACAATAGGTGAAATAGGTACATAAGTAGGGAAAAGGCAATTGGAAGAGTAAGAAGAATATAACATGAAAGGGAAGACAAATTCATGAAATAATGCATCTGTGGAGACAAGGATACACTTGGTGGATAAGTTTTACAACTTGTAACCTTTCTTACCAAATGGATAACCAAAAAAACACAAGGTACAGCTCTGGGATCAAACTTATTTTTCTCATATTTAGGCACAGTTGCATAACAAAGACACCCAAAAGGCTTAAGATGTGAATAAGAGAGCAACTTGCAATAAAGCACTTCAAATGGAGATTTGTTATGTAAGATGGTGGTGGAAAATCTGTTTATCAAATATGTGGCTATTAAAATACAATTTCCCCAAAATTTTGTTGGTAGCTTAGACTGGTACATCAAGGCTCTAGTTGTCTCAAGTAAGTGTTTGTTATTTCTTTCAACAATTCCATTTTATTGAGGTGTGTGAGAACAGGTAGTTTGATGAATAATTCCATTATCTGAGAAGTATTGTAGGGCAGAATTGGAAAGTCCAATTTCCAGGGCATTATCACTTCTAACATTTTTAATAGAAAGGTTAAATTGTGTTTTTACCATGCATATGAAAGCTTTCAACACAGTAAATGCATTACTTTTAGCATGCAACAAGTGAGTCCAAGTAGCTCTACTATGGTCATCCACAACGGTAAGAAAGTATTTTGCTCCAGAATAAGTTTGAGTATGGTAGGGACCCCATGTGTCAACATGAATTAATTCAAACAAGGAAGCAGAAGTAGTAGAACTAGCTGAAAATGGTGATCTTGCTTGCCTAGCAAGAGGACATACAGGGCATATAAAGGATTGCTTGGAAGATAATTCAGCATAAATAGAAGAGATGATTTTCATTTTAGAAAATGGAATATAGACTAATCTATGATGCCAAAGAACATCATTTGTATTTATACTCTGCTTATCATTACAAGGAATAACAGGAACAATATGTAAAGCAGCCTTATTGTGTGTAGTCTTGCTAGAATGGTCAGAAATGGAGGCATCTTGCACATTATTTCTAAAGACAGAAACAGGAAAGTTAGATGTCGCACTAAGTTGATGATCATAAAGAATCTTGTAGAGTCCTTGGTCCACTTTGCCAAGTTCCAGAAGCTTCCTTATGGAAAGGTCCTGTATAAAAAACATGAGATAGAAGTAAACAAGACAAGACAATGAAATTGTTGAATAAGTTTGTGTACAGAGATCAGATGATAGTGAAAAAAAGGAATGTACAAAACATGATGAAGAGTGAAAGATGGAAGTGAAGTACAGGAAACAATACAAGTAACCTTTGCCTTATAAACATTAGGCAAGGTCACCAAGTAAGGAGTAGGAAGAGGATTCAGATTAGAAAGGATTTCTTTATTGGAATCCATATGATCAGTAGCTCCACTATCTATAATCCATACATCTCTACTTACACTAAACAACATGCAAACATGAGAATAATCATGACTATAAACGGACAAGGAAAGAAAACTACCATCAAAGTTAGCAGATCACATAAGATTGGATTGAGGCTCAGAAGCAGGGCTGATTTGAGTTTGTTGTAGAAAGGACATGAGTTGAGAGATCTATTGCTGACTCAAACCAGGTATAGAAGACCCTATCTTCAGGCACATCAGCAGGTCCAACAAAAGGAACAGTGTGAAGTTGAATTGGGACATGGCTTCATGTACATGGCTAAAATTGAGCAGATTCAGCAGATATTGTTGCAGCTAACCTATTCCCCTTGTTGAACTTAAAATTTTGTAGGTACCCATGGAGTTTGTAGAATTTCTCAATCGGGTGACCAGGTTTCTTGCAATACTTGCAAAACATGTTTCCCCTTGAGCGATCAAAATCTATCTTTTGATTGTATTGTTGGGGGTGGGGAATTTTTTGACATTCACATTGGCATTGAAAGATGTAGATTCCGTTGTTAATTATGGGTTGAATTGGACTTGTCTTTGAGTTCATCCTGAAGAAGAATCTTATAAGCACTATCTAATGAAGGAGGAGGCTGCATCATCAGTAAGTTACTCCTCACACTAACATACACCTCATTTAACCCCATGAGAAATTGTTGTAACTTATCCTCTTCTTCATCCCTTTGAATATCAGGCTTTGCAGCACAAGCACAAAAAATTTCATGATATTTGCGCATCGTTCCCAATTCATTCTAGAGCTTCTTTAATTTGTTAAAATAAGAAGCAACATCAAGAGAACCCTGCTGAGTAGAGACCAATTCCCTGTTTATATCAAATATTTTAGTTCCATTAACAGTCTCATACCTACGTTCGAACTGCTTCCATATACTCTCAGTTGACTTTGATTACTGCACACTTTCAGCAATGGTTGGTGAAAGAGAACTAGTTAACTAGGAAATGACCATGTTGTTGCACATGTCCATTGATGAATCATTGCAGGATCCTCGCCAAACATTGGCTTAGGGCAGGATCCATCCACAAAACCTATTTTATTCTTAGATGACAAATACTATCATACTTCTTTTCCATCCGCCATAACCAGACCCATTAAATGGAGTACTAACTAACAGGTTCCGAAAATATCAGAAGAATGAATGAAAGGGGGCTAGAAGGGTCTGGTGTATATAGAGTGGTTGTACTAGTACTAGCAGCAAGAGGAACTTTAGAATTTACCATATTAACACTAGATTGTGCACACAAACAAGTCAATTAGACAGATTGAACATGCAATTTCAAAAAAAAAAAGGTTTGGGTTACCGACTTTCTTCACCGAGCCGAAAAATAGCAGAACCTAGAAGAAGAAATCAATCAGCTGCTCCGAGCTCAGAAAAATCCATGACAACAGTAGAATTTTCGCAGGAAACAATGAAAACCAAAAAATCCGCCTCCAAAATCACCAAACACAGAACATGAACAATAAAACGAAAAATTTCGGATCAGCTCACAAGGTTAGGATCGATAGAGAGAGTGTCCTTAGAGTAATCACAATCCCGCTCTGATATCATATTAGGATTTGTAGATCGAACAGGAATGAAGAAGATCGAGTTTAGGGTTCATTTTTACAGAGAAGCTTCGAGAGAGAGTTTTCTTATTATTCTCTCAGTAAAAAAAATATGTAAAAAATATCTGAGCCTCCCCAATTATATTGGGCTGGAATGGAAAATACAACAACCAAAGAGGAAAAAGAAAATGGGCTGGATCTACTAATAAATACAACTGGACCAACGGGCCAAACACCTAAATCTAACCCAACTATGAACAAAGCCCAAATCATGTAACTCCAACATTACCTACTTCTTCATCCTTTTCATCTTTCTTGGTGATATCGCTAAAATGGGTTATTTGTATTTTTACTCAGATCTAGGGTCATTATTGAAGTCATATCCACTTTGCACAAAAATTTACAAGTATATCCACTTTAGGATAAATTTCAGACTTTTTTCAATCTGAAGTTGAAGAAAAAAATTTAGTCTGAAATGTAATGCACTTAAGGCTAATTAAGTCTAAAGTGCAAAAATTGCACTTAAGATACACTTAACACTAAATAAGTTTGAAGTGAACCAAATATTTTCATCCACTTAAGAATCATTTTCAAATTGTTTATGTCACGACCCAAATTCCCAACCTTAGGGATCGCGATGGCGCTTAACACCACACTTGCTAGGCAAGCCAATGTTAGAATTTGAGTAGCAAAATTTCTTTGATTATTTCTTAAACATCAATAAATAAATCTAATGTAAACTTAATTTAAATGATTTTCAATGATAAAATAATAAACAATTGAATAAAAACGAACCACGAACTAATTATATAAATAACTCTAAGACTACCCAAGGTCTGGTGTCACAATTCACGAACTACTAAAGAATACTACAAATACTGGGCCTAAAGAAATAATGTAACTGTTCTGAATAAAATAAAACATTGTTTATGGAAATAGGAGAAGACTCTCGGGATCTGTGAACGTCGACAGATATACCTCATGTCTCCGAGTAAATGAATAGCCGCTCTAAATATCTCTACTGCTGGTCGATACCTGGATCTGCACAAAAGAGTGCAGAGTGTAGTATCAGTACAACCGACCCCATGTACTGAGTAAGTGCCGAGCCTAACCTCGACGAAGTAGTGACGAGGCTACGGCGGGGCATTAACAACATATAACCTGTGATAATAATATATACTATAACGCAATAAAACAATTCTACACGAACAAGAAAAATATAACTGAGACAATAAATATAAAGCAAGAAGGAAATCTAAACAAATAATTAAGTACTGCAATAAAAATGAAATAACTCAGTCGCCTTTTCCAGGCCTCAGCTATAACCAACTCTCAAATAATTTTCAAGGTTCCAAACTTTAACTTTAGATAGAAGTAGTGCTAAAATATGAAAAAT
>ML403212.1:0-14559 GCA_005239525.1 Nicotiana knightiana
GGCACATACGACGTGTATTTTTATCATTAAAGCACATAAAATGCAAGGTATAATGCTTAAAATAATGAATTCTAGCCACGCATCAGTGACCAACAACACCTTATTTTTTATTTTTTTGTTCTAGACTATTCTTTTAGGGAAATTGGCTTTTGTACCACTCATTAAATGTAACAAAAAAATAGCCTTCTCTCTCTTCATGGCAGATATTGTGTCACACCATTTTGGTTAAACTTCCAGCCACTCTCGTTGGCAACGGCAGAACGGTAACAGTGCCGTTTTAAATTTTTGAAATTCAAAATCACTGAAATTTCCTCCAAAAAATGCCCTAATTCGCACCTATAAATATCAGCGTTTGTAAAGCTTTAGGAGAGGGAATAGGCGAGCAGCCACCTTTTTTGAACTTTAGGTTTCAGCCCTATTTTGCTACAAAAACTGAAGGTTCAGTCACTCACTTCCACCCTAAAGGAGAAGTTTGAGCCGCCCTTTACCCCCTCTAAAATCAGCCGCCTCTTTCCTTAAACCCACTGCTTAATTTTCTCTAAATATATATCTGGTTTTTGTTTGGGAAAGCTATAGCTTTAAAATATTTTCTAAAACAAATTTGAGTTGACGAGTTCGTGGGAATAGTTTTTGACGAGCGCCCCGTTCACTGCTCACAAAAAGGTCAGTAACTTCGAAATCTTTCTTCTCGATTTTCCTGTATTTGAAGATCTGAAATGTTTGTTTGTGTGTTTTTAAAAAATATGTATATAGAATTGTTTCTACTTTGTTTGAGATGTAATGCAAAGTTAGACTTTTATTGAGTCTTAATAGACTTTTTCTCATTATTTTTCGTTATTTTTGTTTGTTTTCATTGGTTGGTTAAGCTATATATACAAATTGGTATTTTTTCTGTTTGCACAATGCAGCTAAAAGTTTAAAAAGCACATTAGGTTGACTTGATAAGGTACTAAATTTTGAAAAGAAAAAGTGAATTGGAATTTCTGGAAATCATGTGTTAAGTAATGATGTTCATGAATTACAGTGTGTTAATATTAGTTATATCTGTTTATTTTAAGTTAGACTAACATGACCTTACTTTGTATTAAGATTTTATTTGTATCATATAGATCTCATAACATTTGAGAAAGTTTCGATTAGCCACACAGAATTACAAAGTATCTTAGGTCCCTTTTCTTTTTCCACATGTTAGATACCATGTATTTAAGAATGTCGCTTTGGATTAAATAACCTTAAAATGTTTACTTCTTGACTGCATTTCTTTGGCTTGCATATTTACGCGTTAGTTGTATGATTAAGAGTCATTTTTATCATTTGGGTTATTGTGTTTTCTTAAATCCTTGCATCTACAAGCCATGTCCAGCTTTTTGATCCATTTGTTACCTTATATATGATAATGAAGTTAACTAGGCACCATGACTCATGTTCTCTGTTACAAAAAACTATTCTATGAATTTATTTTGCAACTTGTCGAATTGGTTTCATTTTATGTAGCCGCAGTCCTTCTACTTTAGGTGTTAGCATTTGTTTTCTAAAATCGTAAAATAACCTTAAAATGGGAGAAAATAAATATTGAAAGTCCTAAAATTACTAGTGTTTGTTCCCCCATTTGCTGAAACATAGCAACTATAGTCATAGGCTTAAAATATTAAATACTTTTGTAGTTTGGTTTACCTCACTGGAAGTGACTTTAAGTAAGAAGAAATGGGATGTTAAGATTATAGATCCTTTAAATAATTTCAATACCAATATGATTGATACTTGCTTTGTTTCTGCTATTTTAGTTATCACCTTCTATGTAGCACTTCTATAAATAGACCTCTTTCATTCTAATTCTTGTTTTGTTCTCTTTTTGTGCATATGTGCTTGGAGCAAATCATGGAGTCTTAAAGCAAGACTCTCCCATACCCGCACGTGAAGTCGATGCCTCTCATTCTTTAGAGCACCAGATAGCGGAAAAAAAAAAGCGAAACGCTTGGGGACACCTATGGCGTCCTTCTTTTGTTTCTATCATTCATTTTGTCTTAATTTTGGATTTGCCGATTTACGTTTTTGTGTTTCTTAATTTTTGAAATTTTTATGTTGGAGTCTATTATTAACATAGAAGAAATAGCTTAGTCTTATTTAATCACTTAGTATTCTCACCCTTTTTATAAGTATCATACTTATTTTATCACTTGAAATACCACGCCTATTTTCAAGGACTACTTAAAACAGTAGCTTAATAACATTTTGCTATACTAATATTTTCTTATAAGGTACCTAATTTTTGACATAGCATTTTAAACCAGAGACGTTCTTGAAATTCTACTCTTATACTTTCTTCAACACCTATAAATTTAGACTTCAAACTTTGTTAGCAACAAATGGCTTCTTTGTGAAAAACTTGTTTTCAAAGGTAATTTGGACGTCTTTTTCCAAAACCAAAGTCAGATTCCTCTAATCAATTTTGATAGCTTTCAATCAAAGGTATTTAGATATAAATATATATATTTCTTTAACTAATTAACCTAAGTTTGGTCGGTTAATCGTAATTAACGGATCATATAGGGTGCCTTAATAACCTTCCCTATGAGATTAATTAGAACCCTTACCCATAGTCTTAAAGGTTAAGCAGGCCATATAAAATAGAGTTAATTTTAAGCATTACTTAGCTAAAATTGGTGTCCTAATTCACCATCAAACTAATTAGGTGGCGGCTCTTTTTAATTAATTAAACCTCAGATTAGCCAATATGTTATACTCTAATTTGACCCGTATTAAAATGTGGTATAACATTGGTGATGTCTTTTGGGTTGACCAATGCCTCAACAGCGTTCATGCATTTTATGAATAATGTATTCCATCCATATTTGGACTCATTCGTTATTCTGTTCATTGATGACATCCCGGTGTACTCTCGTAACCAGGAGGAGCATGTTCAGCATTTAAGGATCTTATTACAGAGATTGAGAAAGGAGAAGCTTTATGCAAAGTTCTCCAAGTGTGAGTTTTGGCTTGGCTCAATAGCATTCTTGGGGCACGTGGTGTCCAGTGAGGGTATTCAGGTAGATCCGAAGAAGATAGAGGCGGTGCAGAGTTGGCCTAGACCGTCCTTAGCTACAAAGATTAGGAGCTTCCTTGGTTTAACGGGTTATTACCGTCGCTTTGTAGAGGGATTTCATCTATTACTTCGCCCTTGACCAAATTGACCCAGAAGGGCCCTCCATTCAGGTAGTCGGACGAGTGTGAGGAGAGCTTTTAGAAGCTCAAGACTACTTTGACCACAGCTCCAGTGTTACTTCTGCCATCATCTTCAAGTTCTTATATCGTGTATTGTGATGCCTCGAGGATAGGAATTGGTTATGTTTTGATGCAGGAGGGTAATGTGATTGTCTACACCTCGCGTCAGTTGAAGACCCGTAAGAATAATTATCCGGTGCATGATCTTGAGTTAGCAGCCATTATTCATGCCTTAATGATTTGGCGTCATTATTTGTATGGGGTCATTGTGAGATTTATACTGATCACTGGAGACTGCAACATCTGTTTAAGGAGAAGGATCTTAATTTGCGTCAGCGGAGATGGTTGAAGCTTCTTAAGGACTATGATATCACTATTCTATACCATCTGGTGAAGGCTAATGTGGTGGCCGATGCCTTTAATCGCCGGGCAGAGAGTTTGGGGAGTTTAGCATATCTTCCAGCAGCAGAAAGACCTTTAGCATTGGAAGTTCAGGCCTTAGCGGGCCATTTTGTAAGATTGGATATTTCGGAGCCTAGTCGGGTATTGGTTTGTGTAGTCACCGGGTCTTCTCTTTATGACCGTATCAGGGAGCGTCAGTATGATGACCAACACTTGCTCGTTCTTTAGGACAGGGTCCGGCGAGGTGATGCTAGGGATGTGACTATTGGTGATGATGGTGTGATGAGGATGCAGGGCCGGATATGTGTGCCTAATGTAGATGGGCTTCGAGATTTGATTCTTGAGAAGGCCCACAACTCGCGGTATTCCATACATCCGGGTGTCGTGAAGATGTACCATGATCTGAGACAACACTATTGGTGGAGGCGGATGAAGAAGGATATAGTCAGATTTGTAGCTCGGTGTCTCAACTGCCAGCAGGTTAAGTACGAGCATCAGAGACCGGGCGGCTTTCTTCAGAGATTAGATATTCCGGAGTGGAAGTGGGAGCGGATCACTATGGACTTTGTAGTTGGGATCCCACGGACTTCGAGGAAGTTCAATGCTATTTGGGTTATTGTGTATCGGTTGACCAAGTCCGCGCACTTCATTCATGTTGGTACTACTTACCCTTCGGAGAGGTTAGCTGAGATTTATATTCGAGAGATTTTCCCATCATTTATGATAGAGGTACTCAGTTCACATCGCAGTTTTGGAGGGCCGTGCAGCGGGAATTGGGTACACAGGTTGAGTTGAGCACATCTTTTCACCCTCAGACGGACGGACAGTCCGAGCACATTATTCATATATTGGAGGACATGTTGCGCGCTTGTGTCATTTATTTTGGGGGTTCATGGGACCGGTTTCTGCCACTTGCGGATTTTGCATGTAATAATAGTTATCAGTCGAGTATTCAGATGGCTCTGTACGAGGACTTATATGGGAGGAGGTGTAGATCGCCGGTTGGTTGGTTTGAACCGGGTGAGGCTAGACTCTTGGGTACAGACTTGGTGCAGGATGCTTTAGATAAGGTGAAACTGATTCAGGAGCGGCTTTGCATGGTGCGGTCTAGGCAGAAGAGCTATGTGGAAAGGAAGGTCCGTGATGTATATTTCATGGTAGGGAAGAAGGTTTTGCTGAAGGTATCACCCATGAAGGGTGTTATGAGGTTTGGGAAGAAGGGCAAGTTGAGCCCCCGGTTCATTGGGCCTTTTGAGGTGCTTCAGAGGATAGGGGAGGTGGCCTATGAGCTTGCTTTGCCACCTAGTTTGTCAAGTGTGCATCCGGTATTTCATGTTTCCATGCTTCGGAAGTATGTTGGTGATCCGTCCCATGTATTGGGCTTCAGCATGGTTCGGTTGGAGGGTGATATGACTTTGGTGGCTATTTTGGATCGGTAGGTTCGAAGGTTGAGGTCAAAGAACATAACTTCAGTAAAGGTGCAGTGGAGAGGGCAACCTATGGAGGAGGCCACTTGGGAGACCGTGCGGGATATACGGAGCAGATATACACACCTATTTGAGGCTCCAGGTATGTTTCTAGACTCATTCGAGGACGAACGTTTGTTTAAGAGAGGGAGGATGTAACGATCCGGCCGGTCGTTCCAAGATTTATATCCCCGTTTCCCCCATTTCTGCTTCTTTATGAGTTGTTCAGCTTTATTATGTTGCATCGTGTTGGTTGGTTCGGGTCCGAAGTGGTTTTGGAGTGGAATGAGACGTTTAATCTCTTATTTAGAAAATTTAAGTTGGAAAAGTCAACTGGAAGTTGACTTATGACTAAACAATCTCGGATTGGAATTTTTATGGTTCGGATAGCTCCGTTAGGTGATTTTGGACTTAGGAGCGTGATCGGAACGTAATTTGGAGGTCCGTGGTAGAATTAGGCTTGAATTGGTGAAATTGGAAATTTGGTGGTTTCCGGCCGGCAGTTGAAAATTATACATCGAGGTTGGAATGGAATTCCGGAAGTTGGAGTAGGTTCGTAGAGTCATTTGTGACGTGTGTGCAAAATTTGAGGTTATTCGGACGAGGTTTGATTGATTTCGGCATCGTTTGCGGAAATTGAAAGTTTAGAAATTCTTAGGCTTGAATACGAGGTTGATTTGACGTTTTGATGTTGTTTTGTGTGTTCTGATGGCTCGACTAAGTTCGTATATTTCTATGTGACTTTTTGGTGTTGTTGGTGGAGGTCTCGAGGGCCTCGGGTGTATTTCGGGTGGTTCACGGGATGGTGTTGAAGGACTGCTGATTCTACTGGTTTGGGAGTTGCTGGTGTTTTTAGCGCAAGTGCGAGGTCCGCATAAGCGGAAAGGGGCTCGCAGATTCGGGCAGAATTGGTTTGGGCTGGATGCGCAGGTGCGAGTATTGGAGTGCACCTGCGGGACCGCAGGAGCGAGATGTTGGCCGCAGATGCGGATTTTGAGGAGTAAGTGGAATCCGCACCTGCGATGGTTTTTCCGCAAGTGCGGCGTCGCAGAAGCGACTGATGGACCGCAGATGCGGAAGCTGGACGGATAAGTGAGATCAACAGGTGCGGATGATTGGACTGCTGGTGGGTTTGCACAGGTGCGTGTCAAGGATCGCAGGTGCGAGATACCTGGGCAGAAGGTATATAAGGAGCACTTTGCGAATTTTTGGTCATTCTTCACAATTTCTAATCGATTTTGGAGCTTTTTTGAGAGTTTTAAGAGGGAATCAAGGGGGTTTACATTGAGGTAAGTTATCTGAGCTTAATACTCGTGATTATAGTATTTTCAGTTGTTTAAGCATGTAATTAGTGGAAATTAGGGATAAAATTGAGGGGATTAGGGCTTGGTAATTAGAGAGTTTTACTTGGGGATTTCAAGGGTCAAACGAGGTCGGATTTTGATAAATTTGGTATGGTTGGATTCCGGAGTGGACGGGCTTTCTAGTTTTGTGATTTTTGTCAGATTCCGAGACATGGACCTAGGGGCCGGATTTGGGTGAATTTCGAGATTTTGGTTGAAACTGATAGTTTTTCGTGTGAAATTGTTTCCTTAGCCTATATTGATTACATTGTATTGCTTTTGGTTAGATTCGGGACGTTAGGAGGCCGAGTCGAGAGATAAGGTCGTCGCGGAGTAGGATTTTGGCTTGATTGAGGTAAGTAACGCTTCCAAACTTGATTATGAGGATTCGAAGCCCCGAGCTATGTGCTATGTGATTAGTGTAGAGGTGACGCACATGCCAAGTGACGGGCGTGTGGGCGTGCACCGTGAGAATTGTGGCCTTTTTCATTCCATGGCACCGCTTAGTGACTCTTCCTTGCTGATATCCTTACTTCTATTATGTGATCAAGTAAATGTGCTGCAAACCATGCTAGATATCCTGCTAGGGCTTCACGCCGATATTGTTGAGACCCGAGTGGTTGTTTCTTACTGTCATCTCATTAGTTTCATTGATATTCTGTACTCAGTCTTATTCATGTATATAATATCATGTCTCAATCTCAGTTATTATTATCTGGCACATCATATCCTTGTTTCGGGCTACTTTCATGGCATTGTGAGACCGTGTGTGTGAGACTGGAGAGTGATGACTGAGTGAGGCCGAGAGCCTGATTATGAGTGACAGTTATGGGATCGGGATGCACGCCGCAGCGGTTATGTTGATGATTGTGATAGCGCTTGGGCTGTAGGAGCCCCTTCGGATTCTGTAACACACTTCCAGTGAGCGCAAATGATATTTGAGGGATGGATCTTCCCTGGGCATGGATCTTGTCCGAAGTATTTATACCTGGAGATGGATCTGGAATGGCCTTCCTCGTAACTGAGCGACTGTAGTCAGCGATGTGTACATATTCCAGGATGGATCTTCTGGGTTGGGTGGCCATATATAGTACCCGAGTGGTTGAGCACTTGAGAGTGGAGGTACATGGTACATTTTCATTCATTCTGTGCATTGGCACTTAGAGATATGCTGAGCTTATTACTTTATATTGTTCAGATATGCATTTACTTTACTTCTTGAGCTGAATACTTGAATGGAAAGCATGCCTACTTTACTGCACAGTTTAATTCTGCTTATTTGTTGAGGTTTAGTTCGTCACTACCTCTCAGTCTATAGATTGGACTTGTTACTTACTGAGTTGGTGTACTCACGTTACCCTCTGCACCTTGTATGCAGATTCAGGTATCTCAGGCAACGGTAGCGGCTGTTGTCCACGGTACCTTTGTGATTCTCTGAGATATTAATGTTTTATATTATTTTCTCTAGAAAATGTATTAAACAATAGGACAAGATTGATATCACATATTAGATAAATATATTTAAAATTTAATTTGCCTGCAATTTAAAATAATTACATAGTTTGACCTTTTTCTTTGCACGTGTAATTGCTTAGTTAATATAAAATTAAGCGCAATTAAAATTGAGGAAGGAGCTTATAATTCAAACAAGAGTTCATCTCCATTGAGGGAAAACCATTTTTGTTCAATTTGAATAGTGATATTTCAACTGATGTGATCTAAGAGAATAGTTTTAAAGAGACGAACACTTTATATATAAGTAACAACTCAAAGATTAAACAACATCCAAATCAACCATGTATGAAAATGTATTCCAAATATTTTAAAATAAAATTTTTGGTAATGAAAAATAGAAAAGGGTATAGCTTGTTAGTTTTGCTTATGAGGACTTACGAAGTGATTTAAACATTGAGGTGCTTGATTTTGTTAATGACATTGCCATGGTCAGATACTTCGGGTCTTTGATTAAATATTTGGATGAGAAGTCGCAAACCACTATTAATAACATAAGTGTGTTCGAATTATAGATTGGAGTAGACATATGTATAAAGAAAAAGGTGCTTCACAAATGAAAATCCAATGTAATTACGTTTTCAAAAATATTTGGGAAAAAAAGTGATAACAAAGGCCAGTTTAATGATATTGAATTTCTCTAACAATAAAAAATTACTTTTCTATCAAACACTTTGAGGATCAGCATAAAGTGTAGACGTTTAAAAATGAATTTCTAATCACAAGCAGACACAAAATGTGAAAAATAACTAGAAGAATCTGATGATCAAATGTTGAAAAGAAGAATTTTCAGTGAATTTATAAAGGACTCAAAAGAAAAAGGAAAATTTTGTAGTAATTCTTGGGTTGTCGCCCCAGTCTAGCTATCTTTTTGTATTTGAACTATGCATTTTCCTTTACACAATTATATCTTTTATTTGAATTATTATATGAAAATTGAAGCTTTCTATGATGTTAAAATTTGTATTGTCAGAATATGTAAGTTTGGCAGAAATTAGTCATTCTATTTAACGTAACCTGATCCTGAAATAAGTTCCTTTTAAAATTTATTTTCCAGATAATAATTTGGGACTAGCAATAAAATATATATATATATATATATATATATATATATATATATATATATATATATTGCGCCCATGCGCAGCACGGAGTATCCTACTAGTTATTTATATGCACAAAGAAGTGAAATGTAAGTACTACTAACAAGTGACTTTACTATACAACAGATAAAGTTCGGTGAACAAATGTGAAACTAATCCAACTTTTAGAGATAAACAATAAAAAGTTAAAAGGAAAAATAAGTAGAGCGGTAGAGTGACCAGTTGAAGGTTGTTTACCCGTAAAATGTATAGTTGAATTTATACGTGGTTTCTAGACAGGTGAATTAATTCGATCCTGAAATAATAATATAATTGAAAAAATGTATAACACTTAGCCATTGATATGAAGATGAAATGACAGAAATAAAGATTCCGGTAGCAAAGCCTCCGGGCGCAACAGTAATACGAACAGAAAATAAGAAGATAAAAATTATATAGAGCTTTGAGTATAATTGTCTCGACCCGGAATTTCCTCCGTCGGGACCGTGATGGCGCCTAACATTTCACTTGCTAGGCAATCCAACATTAGAGATCATTAAGCCATTTATTAACCCCTTTCAGTGATTTACAACAATTAAGCTACAATAAGTTAAAAAGAGTGCGAAAATCCATAAAAATCTTAATATTTATACACAACTACCTAGAATCTGGATTCACGATCCACAAGCATTCTAGAATTTACTACAAATACCAGTCTGAAAGAAGCACAACTGTTTGAATAAAAGAAAACAGTAAACAGAAAGAATAGGCGGGGACTTGGAATGATTGAGTATTAGGGATGTGTTATATATTCGAGAGGTGAAGTCCGGATCAGATATGGTAATTTGTGCACTTCATGGACTTCGAGATTGAGAGTTCTCATAAACAGATTATTTTGTGGTTGTGGACTGTGAGGATGCGAGCAAAGCTAGTCAGATGTTAGTAAGCACCATGATTTAGTCGTTGTGAACCTTCAGAGGGTTATCTATCTGTTGTGGGTGACCAGAGTTGATTTAGGGTTATTGGTAGGCCCGGTATTAGTGTGTGTTCTGCAACAGGTCGAAATTGTTGACTCCGAATTGCTATTGTTGAGGGATGTACCATTCGATTGTCATTGAGTTTATTCATACTCTGGAGTGATCTATGAGTTACCCTTCGGTGTTGCGAGGAATGGTGATTGTTGGTTATATACACATATGGTGCGGATTTATTTGGGCTTTATAGTGGTATTTGAGTAAGGTAAGTAATTGGATATTGCGGGATTGAGACGTATTGGTTATGTCCTTTCTGATTCGTGTGGCATGGTATCGTCTAATTCCCCCGTGGTTATGGCAATGCACTTGGAGTACTTGATGTCGAATGGCGCATGGTTATTGATTTTGAGAAAGGAGTCTTGAAGTATTTCATGTGGACAAGCGTTTGGATGGGATCACGCATTGTAGCGGAGTTATGTGGAGGTATTATCCTTGGTGTCAAATTCGTGTGTTTTGAATTTGACGATGTGTGCCAGGCTCTTAACATGGTGTCGTGATGGTAATTGTAATGGCACGATAGTCCTCTCGTGTGAATCTTTTCTATTAATTGAGTCTGTGAGATGTTGCTATTGAGTGCACGAGTTGCACAGGTTATGGCTTTGGATAGTATTGACGCGTCATGTCATCAGAGTGGTCATGTTGGATGAGAAGAGGTCAGTGGGCCTAGAAAAAATACTACCAGAGTTGACTTCAACATGGTTGGGAGGATGATATCGGAAGTTGGCTTAGAAATCTGCTATAGTTTCTGTCGGAGAAAGGGTGAGCTCCATGACTGGCTGATCGGACGAATGGTTGCTAATTTCTACGTGTTTCTTTCATCATCGGCAATATATGAAAGTTTTAGAGTGAGGCATTGCTTGACAAGAGGTTATGTGCAGGTATTGGGTTGTTTTGAGCAGCTATTGTGATTAGGAGTTATCGCTATGAGTGTGTGAGTCATGCGGTATATTATATGATTTCATCTTGGGTTACGGATATGGCTTGATACATCGTGTTCAGACTTATTCAGTTTATAGTTGTGGAATTTTGATCTTGTAAAGTATTTCAGGAGTGGAAATTTGATTCTAAGATTTATGGGGCAGGTTGGATTTAGAAATTTCAACTGTGTGGTTCTACTGGACCTATATGGGTTAGGGTGACTTTGGATCACCCCGGGTATGATCATAATAGGTTACACGATAATTTTGGTGGTTTTGAAACAATTTTGGGCACGTTCGAGGACGAACGTTTGTTTAAGAGGGGGAAAATGTAACGACCCGGCTGGTCGTTCCATAAGATTAGCCTCGTTTCCCCCTGTTTCTGCTTTATCATATGTATTGCTTAGCCTATTTATATTGTATTGGGTTGGTTGGTTCAGGTTCGTAGTGGTCGTGGTGAGAATTTAGACACTTAGTCTCTTAAATTGGCTTAGTAGTTGGAAAAGTCAATCGGGAGTTGACTTATAGGTAAAAAACCTCGGAATGTGGATCTTATGGCTCGGATAGCTTCGTTAGGTGAATTGGGACTTAGGGGTGTCTTCGGAATGTGGTTTTGATGTCCAAAGTAAAATTAGGCTTGAATTGGCGAAAATGAGTTTTTGGTGATTTCTGGTCGGCAATGGAAAATAGGCTATCGGGGTCGGAATGGAATTCCGGAAATTGAAACAGGTTCGTAGTGTCATTTTGGATGTACGTGCAAATTTTCAGGTCAATGTGTTTTGGGTGGTTTCGGCATCAATGGCGAAACTTAGAAGTTTCTAAGTTCATAGGTTTGAATCCGAGGTGAATTTGGTGTTTTGGAGTTGTTTTGAGTGGTTCGAAGGCTCGACTAAGCTTGAATAAGGGTATGGGATGTGTTGGCATATTTGGTTGAGCTCCCGAGGGCCTCGGGTGTGTTTTGGGTGGTTAACGGACCGATTATTGGACTTTGGTGTTGGTAGATTTTTGCTGGTGTAAAGGTTCTAGTTTTCTTCTACGCGATCGAGTAAGGATGCTTACGATCGCGTAGTCTTAGAGGAGGAGCTGTGTGAGTTGTGCTATGCGATCACAAAAGGGAGGACGCGATCGCGTGAGAGAGTTGTCTTTGTGCTTCGCGAACGCATGGACAGGTCCGCGATCGCGTAAAAGAAAAGGGGCGAGTGAGGCTAAGATGGTTATGCTTCGCGAACACGTGAAGAGGTATGTGAACGCGTGGTGTCGAGTCTCATTGCATAGAGATCGTGTGTGGCTGTCTGGGATCGCGTAGGGTAAGTTTTGGGAAGTGTCACTTTTGTTATTTGCGATCGCGTGGGTATTTCCGCGATCCCAGTGAGTAAAGTACCTGGGCAGAAACTTTAAATTCAAAATCGAGGGTTTAAGTCCAAAATCATAAAGCCATTAGAGAGATCGGGAGAAGGTGAAATTTGAGGAGATTTTCAGTGGAGTTATTCGGGTAATTATTCTTCACTCACATTTGGTTTAATTTGATGATTTAGTCTTGAATTTCGTCATTTAATTTGAGAAATTGGAGTGGAAATTGGGGAAAATGGGATGAAAGTTTGGAAATTTCTTCTGGTGATTTGAACGGGCATTTGAGGTCGGATTTTGATGAAATTTATATGGGTAGACTCGTGAGGGAATAAGGATTCTAGTTTTTTTATTTTTATCGAATTGCGAGACGTGGGCCCGGGGGTCGGGTTTGACCAATTTCGGGATTTTTGGTTGAATTTGATAATTTTCGAGTGGGCTTCATTCCTTGGCATATATTAATAATATAAATCTGATTTTTGGTAGATTTGGAGTGATCGGAGGTCGAATCTAGAATCAAGGGCATTGTGGGTTAGGATTTTAGCCGGTTTGAGGTAAGTAACGTTTCTAAACTTGGTTCTGAGGGTTCGAAACCCCAAACTATATGATATATTACTATAATTAAGGTGACGCACATGCCAAGTGACGGATGTGCGGGTCTGCACCGAGTGATTTGTGGCCTGGCTCATCCCATGGCACCGTCTAGTAGCTATTACACATTGATATCCGCACTTTTATTTATGTGGTTAACATGAACATGCTAGAAATCATGCTAAGTCAAATGCTAGGGCTTCAGGCCGAAAATGCTGAGACCCGATTCGTCGTATATTACTGTCTCCTTATGTGTTTATTTGATTTCATATACTCAGTCCTGTCATACCATATCATTTCATGCCTCACTCTCGGTAATTGTTAATTTTATATATTTATCATTGTTTCGGGATAATTCATGCATCTGTGAGCTCATGTGAGCGAGACTGGAGAGTGATGACTGAGTGAGGCCGAGAGCCTATTGTTGGTTGATTTCCGAATGCACACGCAAGTGTACGTGGTCGACAAGTAATATAGGATTTTAAGTCCAGATATCGTACCCACAGGGACTTGTGATTAACTATCAACTAAACTAAACTCAAACAAATATTTAACTAAAATTAATCTAAAATAGTAAATTAAGAGATTAAAGAGACAACTAACTTAAAGACGAATTCAATGTAATTTGATATTCTAGAGTTATGGGTTGGCAAACAATCACGTTGAGTTTTCGACCTAAATCTTCAAATCAGGTTTATTGATTGACGAGGTTAATATTGCTCGTAGCCTTCTCCCGAAGTACAACTCGCCTATTCAAGCTAACCTAACGCCTATATTCCTATGGAATCAGGATTAACAAGAACGCATTAATAATTCCCGTATAATAACCAAGCAAGGCGATTAGGTATATTCCTATCCTAACCGCAAATCCGCTCCCCTGAAGGGTTAAGATCTTGCTCTACCCAATCTTATATGCAATCTAGAATTCCCTCTCCCGAGTTCAACCCTAGATTCGTAGATAGTATTCAATTGGTGATCAAGCAATTAAATAATTAAGCGCAAGATTGAATAAACAAACCAATTAAGATAAAACAATAAGAATAATTCAAGCTTCAACTACAACGTTCATGTAGCACCCAAAACTCTAGAACTAATAAACTATGAAACTAAAAGAAGAGAAGAGAATAAAAACTAAGTAGAAGCCTTTTCCAAGTGTGGTGTGTGTTCCTCCACTTCAATATTTCAATCTCCTTCAATGATCCATCCTCTCCAAAAATCCCCTCCATGTTATGTTTTTGGGTCTATTTATATGTTTAGAATAAACCCTAAACGTGTAAGAGACTTCTATTCCAACTTGGAAACACTTAAACCCGTCAAAATTCGGTTTCTGGCCGACTGGGGACCCTGGCGTTTGGACCCAAACGCCTGGCTAACACCAGGGTAGGGCTGGTGTTTCAGCCCAAACGCCTGGCTAACACCAGGCTGGGTCAGGCTGTTTGGCTCTGTCGCCCGGCTATCGCCCGGGTGTCTCCTTTCGTGTATTTTTCGACGTATTTGCATCCTTTTAGCTCCGTTTCCATTTCCAATTCACCTACCCATAAAATAAACCCCATTAGGCACATACAACGTGTATTTTTATCATTAAAGCACATAAAATGCAAGGTATATAATGCTTAAAATCATGAATTCTAGCCACGCATCAA
>ML403212.1:14779-55246 GCA_005239525.1 Nicotiana knightiana
ATTTAAGAACAAAATAGAGGTACGGCTTGTAATGTGGGTACCAAAGAAAAGGTCTAAAGGCTCAAAGGGGCTAACAATGGTAATTTTTTAATTTTTCATGTGACAAGCAGATCAATGATCAAGCATTGGTACTGTATATGGCCGACTGGGGACCCTGGCGTTTGGACCCAAACGCCTGGCTAATGCCAGGGTAGGGCTGGCGTTTCAGCCCAAACGCCTGGCTAACGCCAGGCTGGGTCAGGCTGTTTGGCTCTGTCGCCCGGCTATCGCCCGGGTGTCTCTTTTCGCGTATTTTTCGATGTATTTGCATCCTTTTAGCTCCGTTTCCATTTCAAATTCACCTACACATAAAATAAACCCCATTAGGCACATACAACGTGTATTTTTATCATTAAAGCACATAAAATGCAAGGTATATAATGCTTAAAATCATGAATTCTAGCCACGCATCACCTATTATTTAGACAGTTACGAGATGAGACTGCACACCGTAGCGATACTCTAATGATGCCTTCGTTGGCTTGATATAGAGCTTGGGCTAATAGGATCCCCCCTGGAGTCTTTACACCCCCAGTGAGCGCATTGATGTTTGAGGGATGGATCTTCCCAGGACATGGATCTTGTCCGAAGCTGATGATATTTGAGGGATGGATCTTCTTTGGACATGGATCTTGTCCGTAGTTGATGATATGTGAGGGATGGATCGTCCCTTGACATGGATCTTGTCCGAGTGTTGTATTTCGAAGATGGATCTTCTCCGTGGGGGCTGGATTGACCTTTCCTCAGTACTGAGTGACTACGATCACCGGTGGTTATGCATATTCCTGTATGGATTTTCCCTGGGTCTGAGAGCCATATACAATACCGAGCGGACTTCTGTGTGAGAGTTGTGAGCACTATGTGCATTTCCACACTGTTTATGTTTTGGCATGTAGAGTATACTGAATTACATGGGATACTGGACATATCGGGTATATGTTGTTTCATTCTCTGATAAACTGTGAACATGTCTAATTTCTCTGCATTGTCTTATTTAATTGTTGAGGTTTAGTCTGTCACTACCGTTCAGCCCCTAGTTTGGGTTCGTTACTTCTGAGTTGGTGTACTCACGTTACCCCTTGTGTGAAGATTCAGGTACACCGGAAGCCTGTAGTAGTATTTGACCTGCGGTCAGAGTTCCTTCGGGGGCATCGAGGTAGAAGCTGGCGGTCGCAACCTCGATTACCTCCTTCTTTATCTACTTGTCATATTTATGTATTTTAGACAACTTTATGTTGGCACATTATTTTGATATTTGATGTAGTAGCTCATGACTCGGTGACACTAGATCTGGGCTCGGGTTTTCTCTTACTTATGTTTTCAATGATGATTAAACTCTTAAATGTTTATTAAATATGAGACTCTTGCTGCAAATATAGTGGATTTTCTTAAAATAAGTTTTAACAAATGAAATGTGTGGCTTACCTGATTTCACGATAGGCGTCACGACTGGGTATTTTGGGGTCGTGACAGTAAGCCAACTACTAACATTCCAATTCCAATAGCAGTAAAATTAATTAATAAAAAATAAATTATATGGAACTATCACATTTCCCAAGGACTGGTAGTACAAGTCATGAGCTTCTAAGAATAGAGTTTACAAAATGGAAATGAAATAATACATTGTCTGTTTGAAAAGTACATAAACACCACATTTTAATATAAGGCTACCCTGAACAACAGAGGAAGCTTCAACAGGGACACGGGTACATCTTCAAATTCAGCAACCCTCGAGCACAGCAACAGTCGCAACCAACTTCTGCACGTAATGCACATAAATGTAGTATAAGTACAACCGACCACATGTACTAAGTAAGTAACAAACCGAACCTTAGGTTGAAAGCAATGACGGTCCAACACCAATATTTCCACAAAGGATCATAACAGCACACATGCAAGTATAAAAGAGTTTATCCCATAAGTAACAATACTCAACTCGTTCACAGTTCCAGAAAATGAAGTATACTTTTCAATTATATTAGTAATAAATTCTTTTACTGTTGAAAATACAAGTAAGTTTGAAACCTGTGATTTTTCCCAAAAATCCTTTCACCGGTAAGTGAAAAGTTTCATTTTCTTTCCAAATAATGAGTATAAAACCCCTCTCTATGCCCACATATAAATGTGTGTAAAACTCATGAATAACGTGATATCGTACAACATGAGGAAAAATGCATCACTATGCAGGTATGTCATGTATGCATGCCAATGCCATGTATTCCAGAGATGAATCGTGTACTCACACTTTCTGAGTACTCAATGTCACTATCTCACTCTTTCCACTCATCAATGCTCAACCATTGGTACTGTATATGGCCTGTACGGCCCAGGGAAGATCCATCACGGAGTATATACATCACTGACCATCAATGGATTAGTATCGAGGAAGGCCAAACCAGTCCCATGGAGAAGATCCATCTCCAAGTATATAATGCTTCGGACAAGATCCATGTCCAGGGAAATCCATCCTTCAATGATATATCAATGCTAAACCACTCGGTACTGTATATGGCCAGTGTGGCCGAGGGAAGATCCATCCCAGAATATATATACATCACTGATCATCAGTCTCCAATACCAAGGAAACAGGCCAATCCAGCTTCATGGAGAAGATCCATCTCCATACCAGGGAAGATACATCCCTGAATATAATCAACCGCGCTTACTGGGGGTGTGTTACAGACTCAGAGGGGCTCCTAAAGCCCAAGCTCTATCATTAAAGTTGATTCCTTTAGTGATAATTGATGGTATTAAGCTATTTATGATTAGATACGAGTGTATTGGAGGTGAAGTCTATAGGAAAAGTGGTACTTGAGCAGTGAGTGGCCTACGAATCGAGGTAAGTGTCGTGTCTAACTCTGCTTGAGGGAATAGGTATTATGTGTTTATTTGCTACGTGTTTGTTTGTTGAATGCAATTTATAGGTGAGGTGACGAGCATCTATGAGCCGTTGTTGAGTCATAGCATGTGAGTGAAATTCTATTCTTTGTAGATTTTACAGTCTTTAATCCTATTATCCATGCTTAGTGTTGTTATTAAAAATGTTGGTGACTTATATCTGGGTTCACTGAGGATTGATAGGTTTTGAATATTGGTTAAATGTTGAGATTCATATTGTTATACTAATCATTGGTAAAGTACTGGCTTCTTTGTGAAACTTCAATTTATCCGTTGTTACTGATTCTGTGATGTGTGAGGAGGAGTGTACAGCATGAAGGGTGATGTCGTGCGTGCATTATTTATATCGTGAGAAAGAGTTTAAAGCACGAAGGGTGATGTTGTGCCATGATATGCGAGTGTTAATGCAAGAAGGGTGATAATCGTGCCATGATTTGTGAGTGATAAAGCATGAAAGGTGATGATGTGTATATTATGAGAGGTTTAATGCACGAAGGGCGATGTCGTTCCGTTCTATTTATTTACTTGGTGAGGTAGAGAGTAAAAGCACGAAGGGTGATGCCTTTGCTATTTATTTGCTCAATTCTTTTAAGGATTATAGTTTAATTCTGTCTTATCATTGTTTTCTCACTCTTATGTTGTAATCCCCCATAATATGTCCCATTCCCATTATTTTCTGCTTTATTTTTTATTTACTGTTGTTGCCATTAGCATGATTATATTGTTCAGGTTATATGTGGGTATCTTGTCCTAGCCTCGTCACTACTTCGTCGGGGTTAGGCTCATCACTTACCAGTACATGGGGTCGGTTGTACTCATGCTTCACTCTGCACTTTCTTTGCAGATCAAGGTATCGGTCTGAGCTGATTTTGAGTTCGTAGCTGAATTTTGCGCAGGAGATCCAAGGTAGATCTGCCGACGTCCACAAATTCCTGGAGTCCCCTCCTATATACTCATTTACTGTTTTATTTCATTCACAAACAATTGTACCTCTTTCTTTCACCCAAATACTTGTAGTTGGTCATAGTAGTCCGTGAATTGTGACTCCATATCATGGGTAATTAAACATATAAATTTTTCATGCGCAGTATTACTATGAAAATTTTGTTTCTTAATTTAATTATCATGTGATGGGTTGTAGTGGTTCTCCATGTATTATAAGATAGTTATGCTATGAACCTCTAATGGTGGCTTGCCTAGCAAGTGCAGTATTAGGCGCCATCACAGTTCCGCTGGTGGGAATTCGGATCGTGACAAGTTGGTATCAGAGCACTAGGATGTCTATGTCTCACAATTCACTGACAAGCTTACTAGAGTCTGGGGGATCGGTACGGAGACGTATGTACTTATCTCCTAGAATCTATGAAGTTAGGAACAAGTTCACTTTTATTCAACTATGTCGTGCGACTTTTGTTATCACAATACTGATTGAATTCTTCTATACTTATTCTCTCGCAAATGGCGAGGATACGTACCGCTTCTTCCGCTGATCAGCAGCTGGATCCTCCAGCAGCAGCTCCTACGAGATGCCCAGGCCATGCCAGAGGCCGAGGCAGGGGTAGGGCCCAGCCCAGGGCCCGAGCATCAACCCCAGCTGCGGAGCCTCAGGTGGATTTCGATGAGGAGGCTCCAACTCAGACCGTTCTGGCAGGACCATCTCAGGTCCTAGAGGGATTCATTGCCACCCCAGTGCTTTAGGATGCCTTGGTCCGATTAGTGGGCCTTATGGAGAGTGTGGCCCAGACAGGCGCATTCCCCATGTCACCAGTCGTATCTCGGTCTAGAGGAGGAGTGTCACGACCCGAATTCCCCACTGTCAGGATCTTGATGGTGCCTAACGCTACACTTGCTAAGCAAGCCAACATTAGATATTCAAAAGATAAACATCCACTACCATTCAACACATAATATTAGAATAAAAGATAAAATTTGAAAATAGTACTGCACAATAATACCTACATGGTTAACTACCCGTGATCTGGTGTCACAACTCACGGACTACTAAGAATTTACTACAAGTATTTGGCTAAAAGAAAATGTATAACTGGTTGTGAACTAAGTAAAACAGTAAATGGATATGAGGAAGAAACTCTAGGAATCTGCGGACGTCGGTAGATCTACCTCGGGCCTCCTGCGGTGAAGTCATTTACTAACTCTGAATGAACTCGGACCGGTACCTGGATCTGCACAGAAAGTGCAGAGTGCATCATCAGTACAACCGACCCCATGTACTGGTAAGTGTCGAGCCTAACCTCGGCGAAGTAGTGACGAGGCTAGGACAAGACACCACATAAAACCTGAACAGTTTGATCATGCTAATGGCAACAACAATGAACAAAGAAATAAAGTAAGCATAATGGGAAAGGGACATGAATTGGGGAATCACAATATAAGTAATGATAAACAATAAAGGCACAATTTAGACAGAAATACTCAGTTAAATTAAGCAACTAAGACAATATAGAAAAGCTGCACGGCATCACCCTTCGTGCTTTTACTCTCAACCTCGCCCAATAAATAAATAGAACGGCATGGCATCACCCTCCATGCATTAAACCTCACATAATATACACGGCATCACCCTTCGTGCTTTAAACCTCACATAATATACACGACATCACCCTTCGTGCTTTATCACTCTCATATCATGGCACAACATAACCCTTCATGCTTTACAGTCCTCCTAAAAATTCATAGAAAATCATGCACGACATCACCCTTCGTACTTTACACTCTTCATCAGAATTCATAGAAGCAATAACAACAGATAGAGGGAAGTTTCCCAAAGAAATCAATATTCCATCAATGATTAATTTCACAATTTAACATCTCAACCTGAATCAATATTCACAATGTTATCAACCTCGGTGGAACCGGACATAATTCTCCCAATATTTAAATAATAACAATAAATGTAGATAATAGAATTTAAGACTACAACATTTGCAAAAATGGAATTTCACTCGCATGCTATGACTCAGTCACGACGCATAGGTGCTCATCACCTCACCTATACATCGTATTCAATAGAAAAACACGTAGGATATAATTACACAATACCTATTGCCGCGCCCCCTTTTTTCCCGTTCGCAACGAAAGTGAGGGTTTCAACATTTTTTGGGACAACTCATTTCCTTTTGGGAAAGGGGTGTAGAAGTTGAAGAGTCGCCACCTAACGGATTTAAGGTGTGTTAAGGAACCTAATGGAAGTAACTCATATAAACCAGTATGCATTACCATAGATTTGGTAAGGGCTTGAAATTACCTTGAGGGGAAGGTGTTAGGCACCCCTCCAGGTCCACAATGGTGGGTCCTGGTCAAACTTATTTTGTGAATTAGTCATTAAGAAAATAAAGTAGTCTAAGCACACATATGTATTAAAAGAAGAAGGGAAGTCCTAGGTTTATTAGCCTATAGGATCACATCTATGCAATACCCGGTAAACCTTCCTAAACTAGAGGGGTTACACGTGGCATTAGCGCACAGGTCATTATATCCTTTACTACCCAATTACCCTCCCCTTAATGGTTATATAAGCGATTCTAATTAAACAAACTTTATGAGTGCATTACCCGTCCCTTCCTTATGGCCCTGGAGGTGTTTAGGACCTCTAATTAATGCTCTCCTAAGGTATTTAAAAGGGAAAAGTCTAGGAGACAATTAAAACATGTAGGACTGTCAAGTAAAGGAACAATTAATGGGACTCACATTTACCTCCTTAAATAAGAAACAACATCACGTCCCAAACAACAAGATTTCAGGTATTTCAGAAAGGTCCTAAAGCAGGATATCTAGGTGAGCATAATAAACAGAATATATGTAGCACTGTGCTAAGGCGAGGCAATAGAAATCTAATCAATTTGCCTACTGATTTTAGGGTTTGCTGAATCTGGGCAATTCACAAATAATTAAACAAAGCACAGTTTTACAATTTGATGGATTTTAATTACCTACAGGCTTGCCTAGGCATGGATCTGAGATACCCTATAAGCATGATATCCAATTGTAATCGGAGTTCTAATAATCGACTTTAAACAGGCAGTTTGAGTTCATTATGTACTACAAGCATGTTGTCTAGGTGCTGAACATTACAGAACTTGTTTTTATACACATTTATCTCTATAGTATGATATCTAGGTGTTGGGATTGCTTTTAAAATTAATCTTATAGACAAGATAGTTACTGATTTTGCACGATGTAGGTGTTGTATTAAAGCGAACGTAATAGAGGTCCTAAAGCATGGTTTCTAATGCACATAAGAGAATGAACTTGTTTATTAGGCAGAATTACAGCAGCTTAGTGACAGAATTTCTAAGTGGACATGATTATGCAGAAGTTTAGAAAACAAAATTTTTCAGAACAAATGACAAAAATGCGCCTATAAACACGTTTTCTAGTATGCGACACAATTGTAAGAGCATGATTTCTAATGCAATCAAATAAACCTAAGAACATGATCTCTAATGCAAGCAATAGTCATAATAATCCTAAGGGCATGATTTCTACCCGATTTTCCCATAAAATCAAATAAGAAACCCTCCCCTTTTTACTAATTTCCCTAATATCTGTTTACAAGGATTATTATTGCAGACCATATAAGAAATGAATTACAAAAATAAATAATGCTATGCTATAGGGGGCCTGAATAGGCCCAAAGTAAACCTGGTAAGACCAGGCCTTCTAACGGTACAAAGTGCCATAGTCTCATAGTGTCCAAGAGGGGCCATCCTGGTGTGTCAAAGTTCGCAAGGGTGTCAGAGACCCCAGGCAATTCTCAGACCAAGATCTTTTCAAATGGAGAAGTAGTTTTGTGCAGTGTGGAAGGGCCAACCCCAATGTGCCAAAGTTCGGAGGAATCTCATGGATTCCTAGGAGGTACACACACTGAAGGGGCAGAATCCTAAGTATTCTAAGAGTAGGAGTGAAAGTGCTTGACATAGTAGGAATAACTTTTAGGAAAATAGTATAGAAGTAAGTCATTTAGGAGTGAAAAATACTTTAGTAGTGGAAATAGTTTGGAAAAAATATTAGGAGTGAAAACATTTTGAAAACATCATGAGAAAATAAATAAACAATAGTGCAGTCACAAAATTTAATATTGCCCAGATTCAACTTACTTTGTTAATTAACTCTAGCTGAGGAAAAACAATTTTATAGAGGGGATTAGGGATTGGGAACACAGGAAGCTTAAATCAGAAACACATAAACAGGATGAAAGTGAGAGAATATTGCAATAAGTACATAGAACAGGTAGGGGTTGATTGACATTCGACAACCAAATTCATAGAACTCATTACAACATGGACTGCTGATTTAGAGTCTCGACAGGAAAGTCATAATTGATGCTAGCAGCAATAGACAATAAAACACAGAGACCAATTAAAGTTAATGGACAGAAAAGATAAGAGCATGAAACATAAGAGTAAACATGTTGGTTCAAGGCAGTAAACAGGAAGGACTGGAAACTAAAACACGAATACCATGCTGATTAAAGTAATAAACATGGAAGAATGAACTTAAACATGCTGATCAAAACAGTAAACATGAAAGAATATAGCATTAGGTACGTAAGCAGTTAGTATAATGCAAAAAAGACATGGATATTGACATGAATGGAGCAACAGAGAATAATATAGGTTTAAACCTCATAGTAGAATGAATGGAATTAGAAGCAGAAACATACCAGTCAAGGAAGCAAAGACAGAAGGTAAAATAGATAGGATTCAACAGTCTAGTCTTGGCTTTCAGCCGGCTAGACAAGAAATGAACATAAGTAGCAGAAAGAGAGATGAGAGAAAGTTGGTGTGTTTGTGTCTGAACTATTATTCGTCTATTAAGAGGAAGAATGAGAGTGTATATATAACACTTAGGGAGTATAACAAATAAGTTAAAGATAATCAAAGTTCAATCAATTAGAATCAATCGACCAATCATATAATCAATTTCTATAGAGAATTCGGAAAGACCCCTTTCCTTGGGGATAGTCAATTAACGGTCATAACTAGGGGTTCAATTGTAACAACCCGACCGATCGTTTTGAGATATAATGCGTCGTTTGGCGGTTTGAGGCCATGAGTAGCATCATTTCAGGTATTATGACTTGTAGGCATGGTTGGAACTGAATTTCGGAAAGTTCGGAGTCGAATTGGAAAGAAAGTTCTCATTCGGAAGCCTTAAGTGGGAAGAATTAACTAAGATTGGATTATAGAGTAAACGACCTCAGAATCAAGATTTGAAGGTTGCAGCTGGTTCGTATGATGATTTAGGAATCAGGAGTATGTTCAGATTGGGTCTTGAATGACCCAGGAGCATTTCGGCGCATATTGTGGAAGCAAGCATTTTAGAAGAAGCTTCATAAGTATGGGTTGAAGTGCCTTTCAGTGATATTGATGCCCGTTTGGGATTCTAAGTCTAAGAATAGCTTTTTATGGTGATTCCACAGTTGGGAGCGCGGTTAGAAGTGAATTCGGAGGTCGTAGGTTATTTTGAAGTCATTTGGCTAAAGATAGAAATTTTAAGGTTTTTGAGAAATACGACCGGAAGTGGAAATTTTGATATCGGGGTCAGAATGCGATTCCAAAAGTTGGAGAAGGTCCGTAATGTTGAATGTGACTCGTGTGCAAATTTTGGGGTCAATCAGACATGATTTGATAGGTTTCGGCATCGGATGTAGAAGTTTGAAATTTCAAAGTTCATAAAGCTTGAATTGGAGAGCGATTCGTGGTTTTGGCATTGTTTGATGTGATTTGAGGCCTCGAGCAGGTCCGTAGGATGTTATGGGACTGATTCGGGTAATTGGATGGGGTCCCGGGGGACTCGGATGTGTTTCAGGATAATTTCAGATAAATTTTCCATGGATTGCAGCTGCTGTTTTCTGGTACAGCTGGTGTGCATTGCGATCGCGGTCGTTGGTACGCGATTGCGAAGAAGGAAAATGTGAGGGCTGGAATTTGGCTTATGCGATCACAGGTAGGGGAGTGCGATCGCGAAGAATAAATTAGAGGCTACTGGATTTTGGCTTATGTGATCGCAGGGTGGAGTATGCGATCACACATTGCATTTTGAAGGTTGATGGATTTTTGGCTTATGCGATCGCGGTTGGAGGAATGCGATCGCATAGAAGGGTCGTCCGGGCAGTGTGCTAGTTTTAAACGGACTTGGCTCATTTTCTTCCATTTTTCATTTGGCTTGGACGGTTATGGAGAGCTTCAAGGGGAATTTTCATTAAGCAACTCTAGGTAAGTGATTTCTTCCTATTTTAGAGTTTTATATTTGATTACACATGAATTAGACATGAAAATTTGTGGAAAAATTTGGGAATTTTGAAGAAAAACCTAGACTTTGCATTCTTGGATTTTGACCACGAAATTGGGCATGAAATTGAGAGAGAATTATATATTTGAGTTCGTAAGGCTATGGGTAAACTTTATCTTCAGAAAATTTAGGAATCCGGGCACGTGGGCCCCAGGGAAATTTTGTCAACTTTTTGAACGGAGTTAGAAATTAATATGTACTGAATGGTTATGCGTATTAGAGTATATTTTCATTGGTTTTCCCGTTATTTGGATAGTTTTGGGGCGTTGTGCATAAATTTGAGTTGTCGGAAGGGCTTGGAGGCCGGTTATGAATCTTCGGAGCGAGGTAAGTCTCCTTTCTAACCTTGTGAGGGGGAATTGTCCCCATAGGTGAACTAATTGAATATGTGCTACTATTGGTGGGGGCTACGTACGCACGAGGTGACGGGAGTCCGTCCGTAGCTACTGTTACGCTTGTGTATGGGTAGTCTAGGACCCACTAGCATGATTACCTATTGTACTTGTAATTTTGCCAATGATAGTAGATTGTTAATATTATCGAATTAGTAATTAAATTACCTAAGAAGGTTAAAGTTTATTTTTCTTAATCATCTAGGAAGAGAATTGAATTTTCCTTGGATAAATGTTTTTCCGATAATGTATGCCTTATTTGTCATACTTGTAGCCTTACTGATAAATTTATAATATTTAAAACCTTATCGAACTTGGCAAATGAATTTCCAGAAAAAGATTTAAATACTAACCCGTTGTCCATTAAAAGAGAATTTTATCACTTCCTTGGGTAATCGTTTTCCTGATAAAATTTTAACTGGTGTGAATATGTGTATCTATGAGTGTCTGAGTCTCATGTATGATTCGCGAGCAGGGTAACTCTATTATTTATATATGACTGTGTCGCATGAATTATTTGCGAGCGGGGTAATAGATTCATCTATGGTTTGAGCCGTTCGACCCTTCAGCAATGCACATTTTATTATTGTTGGTCGGCGTCGTTCGACCCTCGGCATTTCTTGCGCATGATAATTGTTGCGTACTTTTTGTGATTTATACCTGTTTACTAGCCTGGGAATTATAAATTTTCAATTGAAATGACGAAGATTTTAAAATCTTAAATGTGAAAGAAGTTGTTATTTCCTATCACTACATATTAAATTGCCTATGATATTCATGCTTAGTTTTACCCTTGATTTTATTAGATTGACCTCTAGCAAATGTCAAATTCGACCTTTCGTCACTACCTCTTCGAGGTTAGGCGGGGTACTTATTGAGTACACGTTGTTTTCGTACTCATACTACACTTACTGTGCATTTTTGTTGCACATGTACATGTATAGCTAGTGGCCCTGCTTGACGAAGTGATGTGGCTAACCAGGAGACTTAGGAGAGCTGTTTCTCTCGAGGCGACCCGCAGCCATGTTCCGTCCAATTTGTATTCCGAAAGGTTATTGTATTTCATTGGTTTTTCTTAGAAATTTGGGATGTACTTGTTATTTAAATTATGAATACGTCGTTATTTACTCAGTAAACTTTATTGATTGTCATAAAATGAAATGAAAAAGAAACAATTTCAAAATGCAAAAATAGGAATTTAAATTATCTAATGAGTGTTGGCTTGCCCGACAAATGGTGTCCGGCGCCATCACGACCTTGATGGAATTTGGGTCGTGACAACGTGGTATCAGAGCACTAGGTTCCCTTAGGTTTCAAAAGTCATGAGATAGTCTAGTAGAGTCTTGCGGATCGGTACGGAGACGTCTGTACTTATCTTCGAGAGGTTACAGGGTTGTTAGGAGTACTTCCCTTCTTGATTCCTCATTGCGCGGTTTGATTTCTTTTGAGGCTTATGCCTACATTTCATTTTTCTCAATCTTACGCGTCGCGAAGCGCTTGCTATGAATCGAGGACTTGAGGAATTGTAATGGTACTACGGATATGGTGCGTAATGTTTTTATCTACGTGGTTGGTTGGGGGTTAACTTTCGTTGCCCTGTGGAAGGATATTATGTTGTTTCAGCTCAGTAATTGTATATCGGAGAGCTTTGAGTCTATGGTTAGGTGGTTATGATGCTTATGATTGGTTATCGCACGGTGTCGATGTGATGGCGGGATGCTTGCTCACATGTCGGGGCAGTGAATGACTTGAAAAGAGGTCTTCTCAGAGCGTGATTCTGAGATTTCAGTATTTTATTTCCGGCGAGGGAAAGGCAATTGGACTGTAAATGTGCATGATTAGGTTGATAATGTAATAAGACTTGGTGTTTTCAAGTAAGGTGGAATTTTCATCTGTGATGTGGTATCGTTGTCTTTGATCAGATAGAATGTGTTAGTTCGCTGGTGCTATGGTTTCTTCGGTTGCATTGGATCAGAGTATTGTGAAGTAGTATTGAAGAAGCGATTGTCATAGATCGTGGTGTGCGATGGTTCGGGATTGAATAGGTATTTCTAATGTAGGCAAATCGAGAAAGATGATCTTTGGAAAGGTTTAAAGTTGTGGTGATCTGCTGGTTTAAGTGCTACAGAGAATGATATTGATTTGAGGCAAAAACTGGGTAGCATACGATGAAGGAAGACATGTGAGAAGTGTCAGGTGGCAGATAAATTTCTGGAAGGCTAGGTGCGAGAAGCGGAGCCGAGCAGTTGCTTAGAGGGGGAGTTTGACCAAAGTGGGAGAACAACATTGTAGCATATGAGTTTTGTGGTAAGATAGATGCACATCTTGAGGAGAAGCTTGGAGTGATTCGAGAATTTGAGTGGATGGTGATTGGGTCCACAGGCTTAAATTGAAAATATTGGTTATTGTGACGGGAGATGGAATGCAACAAGAAGAAGTTGCGTGGTATGAAAAAGGACGCAATATAGCTTTGAATTGAAAGATTCTGTCGCGCATTTAGTTGATGTCCATAGGGAGTGATCGGACTGGCGCAGTTGTTGAATGAGTACGGGCTTAGGATGAAGTATCGAGGTCGTAGTAATTGTTCCCCGTGCAGCAACGTGGGAGGATGTCGGCATGTAATTTCCACGGGTGGGTTATCTCCTGAGAGCAGGTTAGTGGTTGTGTGGTTAGCAAGTTTCTGTGAGGAATTATAGTGGCCATTCGGTAGGAGGACGAACATGTGAATGATGCTAGAGAATTAGAGTATGCATGGAATGCTAACAGAAGAATTTAGAAGAATTAGACAAGTCGGTTGAGCGAGATCATGTCAGCAGTGAAGAATGAATTTCAATGGGGTCCAGAGTGGTGCAAGGAGTAGCTTCAGGCTAAGTGGGAGAGTCTCACCGCCTGCGATTGTGTTGCAGGATTATCTTCTCATGGGATTACGGATTATTGGCGTATTGGCAAGTTATTACAGCTAAGGGGAAAGGAGTAAAATGGTAATTGCACATGGGATTCGATAAATGTGTGCAAAAGTTGGCCCTATTGGACCAGGGTTAGGCTTTGGAAGATTCAAAATTTATGCTTAACGCATTGGCGATTTATAAGGGTAGTGACTCAATCACATGCTTCATTGAGAGGGTGTTCGCGTGCTAGAAGAGCCTTGGGGTTGGTTGTATTCGAGGAAAAGTCAGAGTGGTGACTCTCAATAGTGGTCCTAATGAATTCGAAGGTTAAGTATGTGGTGCTTAAGGGTTCCAAGTCCGCAATATGGCTGAGGATTGGGCCCTTGCACCAGATTGTGATAGGAGGCCCGGAATGTTCCCTGATGTTTTCGGCTTGCAGTATAGTATTGGAGGGGTGAGAGAAATAAACTCCGGATTTGTAGAAAGATTATCCAGATGGGTATATCAGTCGAAGTTGTGAATGCGCACAAGGAGGGTATGAGATGGTTGTGGGATTGAGACAACATGGTCTCATGAATCAAGGCCACTCAGGATGAGTGAGGATTGAGTTCGTTATGTGTTGAATGGAGTTACTATTATTTTTTAGGAAATTAAGGATAATTAAAAGAAGATAGATTTGTTAACCATGGTTGAAATGGCACATGTACGGCAGTGATCAGTTCCTTCAGTGTGATTAAGTTATGCATGTGATTTGTGATGGTTGTGCGAGGCTTGTCGGCCGCCGAAATAGATGAAGCATTCAAGTATTTTGGTTTGTCAGGTGTAGGCAGATCCCGGAAGGATCATGGTGGTATAGACTATTCCTTAAGGATTTGCCTGTTTTGTGATTATGAGAAATCACTCCTATGTTGTTATGGTTCTCTTGAATTGAGGTAAGTAAAATGTTTCTATATGATGAAGTGCTCACCCTATTAGTGGTTCAGGAGTTATGATGGAGTTCTTTCGCTAGTTCATATTGGCATGTCAGGTGCAGTAAGCAGTATGGAATTGGAAGTACGGATCAAGATTGCGGTTCAGTGTTAACAAGGGTGTCATGAGCTCGGATGAGAAAGAAAAAAGGATTTGAATGTTTAGAGTAAGCTGGTGTTGTCTTCAGTGTCACCTGAGATCGTTGTTTGGTGAAAGAGGTTTTGCGTTGTGGTTAGGGGTTCTTAATTTGTTTTACAGTGTTAGTGTGGTCGATGGTATGGATGTGCAGGCTTATTGCCTTGTGTGGAAGGTCGTGGGAGTGTGACCACGGGAAGATTGTATAAGTGTGACACGTAGTCACTTCATTGATGGAAGGCTTAAACCAAGTATAAGGAAGTGTAATATTGTTTATTTGAGAATTTATGCCTGGAAGGCGGTCAGTTCATTTTGTTGTGGATTATGGGGTGATTGTCCCGGCTATGATGGTTGTTCTGGCGTGTTATGAGAAGAAGTGGGTTATTATGAACCTAGGTAAGGCTATCATCCTAGTTCAGTGCAAGCAGAATCGGCTTGAGGGTTGTGTATGGATTCAAATATGGTTGTGGGCTCCATGTGAGTCAGGTGTGTTCATTCAGTATAGTGCTTCTCAAGGGGGGTGTTGGAATATCAGATGTTGTTCCGTCTTTGTCCAATTCATGTAATGTTATGTTGTGCCGTGTGACTTGTGAAACGGCTTGATGATTTCTTATATGTAGAGATTCAACGCAGTGATGGCGTTATGTGAGCTGAATAGCTCTTGAGATTTAGATTATAAATCGCACCTCAGTTTTGCTTGAGTGTTGTAGCGTATGGCTTTATCAGTCTCCCCGAGATGGTGTTATGCACTTACCATGCTTGTGACCGGTATCCAGTGTTTTTGGTAATAATGAGCAATTCAGCTCGGTGCGTACCTTCTTATGTGAATTTTATGTGTGGATCGGGTGGCACGCCGCCACAGGTATGTTATTTGGATCGGGTTGCACACCGCAACAGTGTGATGTTGAGTAAAGGTTCCCTGTATTTATTTTTCCTGTGTTTTGCTTCCTATTTTCGGAGGAAGGTTCATATTAATTGTGTGAGTCGAGTAGTTCCTTTCATAGTTCGTTTTCTGTATGTATCACGTTCGAGTTGTGGCCTATCGGCACGTTGTGGCATCATCTAAGAATGTTGGTCATGCCTGGAGTGATTTATTGCCTAGGCAGTTCATACTGGGTGAGACGAGATTATTGGATCAGGGATCAGTGTGATAAGACTATGTGAAGTACATTAAAGAACAAATACCATCATTTGGTTCGTGATGAGGTTATGATTCTAGTCAAGAAGAGAGATTCAATGACTAGTTAACACTGCAGTTGGTTGTGAATTTCTATACATCTCCTCCATTGTGGTGGTATGGTAAGCATTATAGTATGACTTATATATATGTGTCCTGAGGTTCCTTGGGAGCATCAGATTCGTGACATTTTGGCTATTAAGGTTCAGGGAGTGTCATTGTCGTTAGATGATGAATTACGCGGTGCATGGTGCTAATTCAGCAAAGATATGCAGTCATGTTCTGGTACATCATGTGGTAGTTGATACGGTGTTCGTATATTGGAAACATGCCTGGTAGAGGATTTCAGATGTTGAAAAACCTAGTTCTAAGGCCAAATTCCTAAATATAAGAGGAAATCTTCGGTATTGTTCGAGAAAGTGTAGTCAACTGGGTTGTTCTAGCACGGTCAGGTGCACGAGGTGTTAAACAGTGATTTCAGACAACTCGCGAGCAGTTCTTAGCACGTTCGAGGACGAACGTGTATTTAAGTGGGAGAGAATGTAACGAACCAACCGGTCGTTTTGAGATCTAACGCGTCATTTGGCGGTTTGAGGCCATGAGCAGCTTCCTTTCAGGTATTATGACTTGTAGGCGTGGTCGGAACTGAATTTTGGGAAGTTCGGAGTCAAATTGGAAAGAAAGTTCTCATTTCGGAAGCCTTAAGTGGGAAGAATTGACTAAGATTGGATTTTTGAGTAAACAACCTCAGAATCAGGATTTGAAGGTTCCAGCAGGTTCGTATGATGATTTTGGACTCGGGTGTATGTTCGGATCGGGTCTTGGATGACCGGGAGCGTTTCAGCGCATATTGTGGAACTCAGCATTTTAGAAGAAATTTCATAAGTCTGGGTTGAAGTGCATTTCAGTGTATTGATGTCCGTTTGGGATTCCGAGTCTAGGAATAGCTCTGTATGGTAATTTTTGAGTTGGGAGCGCGATCGGAAGTGAATTCGGAGGTCCGTAGGTTATTTTGAAGTCATTTGGCTAAAGATAGAAATTTGAAGGTTTTTGAGAAATCCGACCGGAAGTGAAAATTTTGATATCGGGGTCGGAATGCAATTCCGAAAGTTAAAGTAGGTCCGTAATATTGAATGTGACTCGTGTGCAAAATTTGGGGTCAATCGGACGTGATTAGATAGATTTCGGCATCAGATGTAGAAGTTTGAAATTTCAATGTTTATAAAGCTTGAATTGGAGAGCGATTCATGGTTTCAGCGTTGTTTGATGTGATTTGGGGCCTCAAGCAAGTCCGTGGGATCTTATGGGAATGATTCGTGTAATTGGACGGGGTCTCAGGGGCCTCAGGTGTGTTTCGGGATAATTTCAGATCATTTTTCCATGGATTGCTGCTGTTGTTTTCTGGTGCAGCTGGTGTGCATTGCGATCGCGGTCGTTGGTATGTGATCGTGAAGAAGGAAAAGTTGAGGGCTGGAATTTGGCTTAAGGGATCGCAGGTAGGGGAGTGAGATCACGAAGAGGAAATTGGAGGCTGCTGGATTTTGGCTTATGCGATCGCGAGGTGGAGTATGCGATTGCACAGTGCATTTTGAAGGCTGTTAGATTTTTGGCTTATGCGATCGCGGGAGGTAAATATGTGCGATCGCATTGTGCATTATTGGAGGCAGCTGGGACTTGGCTTATGCGATCACGGTTGGAGAATACGATCGCATAGAAGGGTCGTCTGGGTAGTGTGCTATTTTTAAACGGACTTGGCTCATTTTCTTCAATTTTTCATTTGGCTTGGACGATTATGGAGAGCTTAAAGGGGAATTTTCATCAAGCAACTCTAGGTAAGAGAATTCTTCCCATTTTAGAGTTTCATACTTGGATTACACATGAATTAGATATGAAGATTTGTGGAAAAATTTGGGAATTTTGAAGAAAACCCTAGAATTTGCAATCATGGATTTTGACCACGAAATTGGGCATGAAATTGAGAGGGAATTATATATTTGAGTTCGTAAGGCTATGGGTAAACTTTATCTTCGAAAAATTTAGGAATCCAGGCACGGTGGCCTGAGGGCAATTTTGTCAATTTTCTGAACAGAGTTAGGAATTTATATGTACTGAATGGTTATGCGTATTAGAGTATATTTTTATTGGTTTGCCCATTACACTACTAGAAAATGGGCCTATTGTAACGGTTATAGAACTGTTGCCATAGAATATCTATAGCAACGGTTCTAACCGTTCCAATAGATGTTGGATGATTGCAGCACACATTAGAGATCAAACCGTACCAATTGTAATAATACCGTGGCCTAAAATGATTTTCCGGAACGGCTTTGTAAACCGACCCAAATGACCTGTTTATGGGAACGGGTATTTGGGAAAATTTGTTATTGGAACGGTTATTTTTCCTCATCGTTATTCCCTCCTAAATTTTGCTAAACCCGCCAATAAAAAATCCCTATTCTTTCTATTCTAATAAAATATAAATATAAAATTATAATTTATATTTTATATGGTATATGCCGCCTCCCCAAAACATCAGAACCCACCAAATTAAAAACACTCCATCGATATATCCAAAGCATCTCTTCTCTGCCAAACCCTAAGAGAAAGTACCAAATCTGAAAATTGGGTTGGAGATGTGAAATTTTCCTCTTATAAACATAGAATGGTTTTATAGGGCTTGCATCTGAGCTTTTGCAAAAATGAAGTGAATGAAATTTCAAGTTAGAACCCAAAATTAACTGATTTGGAGACTGATTTCTCGACTGCTCGACTCGACTACTCGACTACTGCTTGAAGCTCGACTGCTTGACCGCTCGTCTGCTCGATTTCTCGATTGCTCGACTACTCAACTATTGCTTGAAGCTCATCTGCTCGTATGCTGGATTTCTCGACTGCTCGACTGCTCGAAAGCGTGACTGCTCGACTACTGCTTGAAGCCAAATAAGTACTCTTCGTGACTTGTGTTTCATATTTCATGAGTTTTCTTTACAGATTCTTGATTTTGCCTTATGATGGGGTTTAGTTTTCAATGTGAGTAGTTGTTCTCTATAGTTGAAGATTTGGTTGTATTTGGGGGTTCAATATTTGGGTAAATAGGGTTGTATACTGCTACTACCTCTTTCATTATTTTTTCCGTGTTTTTTTTAATGTCTCAACAGCAGATCATTTTTCGAACTGTAGAATTCTTCTTTTACAGGTTGAAGAAATCATTATTTAATGTAGAGTTCTTCTTTTACAGATTTGTCGATTTGTCAAGGTGAATCGTTGCTGGTAGCTAAGGGAAAAGTCGTTATCGGTAAGTAGTTTTTAATTTGAATTTTGGATGAGTTTTTACTTCTTATCCTCTGTCTTGTCTTCAAGAATATTGTTTAAGGATCATGATTTGGAGGTTGAGACTTGTGGATATTTCAAAGGAGATAACTTTATGTTTTCTGCTTTTACATCTTCAGTGTTGTTTGTGTATGAGGTGGCTTTAAAGAATGGATCTTCTGCTGCTACTTGTTGTTCTTCAAACAAGCTGAGAAAGTATCAACAAGCTAAAGAAACCTTATCGTAATAAAAAAAGTCGTATGAGAATTGTTTCTTGTGTTGTAATCCCCTTCTAGGAAGGTTGTTCTTAACAATTAGACCTCGAAATCTACATGAATACAAGGCAGAGTTCACTATTGAGTCCCAGACTAGTTATATAATCTATTAATGAAACAATTATTCCTAAGAGTAGCCCTGTATCTATGTAGCTGCTCATTCTGAATCCACTTTTAGTATACTCAGTGGCATTCCTGAACAATTTCCAGGCTTACCATGTGTGATAGATCATTGCCTCCATATAGCTTTACAGTGTTAGTTGGTAGGTAGGAGAATGAGGATTGACAGATTTAGCGCATTTGTATAATTTTATTTTAGATGACCTGATAGAGGAACTTAATGGTTACTAAGTGTTAATAGTGGACATTCAATTTGAGTCAGAGGGAGAAAATTTAACTAGAATGTATTAGTAAGTTTTGTGGGTAGTCTCCTTGAAAAATAAAGGAATGGGAGAAATATTTTGATATATGTTAAGTGTTATATAATAGTCCTATTTATATACTATGTTTACATATACCTAAAACTTTCTTATCAATGTGTGCCGAGGGTCTATTGGGTACACACTACTCTCCCCAGACCCCGCGGTCTGGGATAATATTGGGAATGTTGTTGTTGTGGTTGTTGTACTTAGAAAATGTTCCATGTGAACACCTTTTGTGGTTTATTTTGAACTTTCGTTGATACGAAGAATGGATCTCTTCTCTAATGATTTTATAGCTCTTTCTCAATGAAAGAATTTCTTTACTATTTGTAATTCCTTGAGTTCATCCCCTTTAAGCTTTGGTCAAAGTCAAATTAGTATGTACCTTGGTTTATTGAGTTAATTCTTGATTTACTTTTGTCATATAGGATTCTCATGGATAAAGTAGATAAAAGTTGGATGCANAGAAATGAAATATTATTCCCTTGCAAAAAGTCCATTAATCTCTATTGGCATTATAGAAATGTGGTCGAGGATCACTTGGTCGTTAATGGCTTTGTTGATGGTTACACCGAATGGGTTTTCCATGGTGAAGGATTTTCCTCTAGAATTACACCTAGTCAAAGAAATAATGATGAAGCTTCTAACATGCATGATGATATTGATGGATTAATTCATGATACATTCAGAAATGTAGAAGGTGAGACGGTACAAGAAGAAGGGATGAGAGAGGCTCTATCTGAAGATGCTAAGAGATTTTTTAAATTATTAGAGGAAGGGAAACAAGAATTATATCCAGGGTGTGAAAACTTCAATAAACTGAGTTTCACCATCTGGTTGTACTTGTTTAAGTCTTTGCATGGGTTGAGTAATGTAGCCTTTTCAGACTTGTTAGAATTGCTAAAAGAGGCATTTCCCTTTGCTAAGATGCCAAAGTCTTTCAACAAGGCTAAAAATATGATAAAAGATTTGGGTCTTCATTATGATAAAATACATGCATGCTCTAATGATTGCATGCTATTTTGGAATGACAACGCAAATGCCGATAATTGCTCTGTTTGTGGGTCTTCTAGATGGAAAAGTTCTAAACGTGCCTTGACTAATGCAAGTGCTAAAGTTCCTGCAAAGGTTTTAAGGTACTTTCCCTTGAAGCCTAGGCTCCAGAGAATATTCATGTGTCCTGAAACAGCTATTGCAATGAGATGGCATGCTAATGAACGACCTAATGATGGGAATTTGAGGCATCCTGCTGATGGAGAAGCTTGGAAGGATTTTGATTCTCTACATCCCGACTTCTCCAAAGATCCACGTAATGTTAGGTTGGGTCTTTCAAGTGATGGTTTCAACCCATTTCGAACCATGAGCATTTCTCATAGCACGTGGCCCGTCATGTTAATGAACTACAATTTATCACCATGGATTTGCATGAAGCCAGAATATATCATGTTGTCAATGATCATACCAGGTCCTTCATCTCCAGGAAATGATATAGATGTGTACTTACAACCACTTATTGCAGAATTGAAGGAACTATGGGAAACTGGGATAGAAACATATGATGCTGAGACAAAGCAAACATTTCAAATGCGTGCAGCATTGTTGTGGACAGTTAGTGATTTTTCAGCATTAGCTATGCTTTCAGGATGGAGCACCAAAGGGAGGTTGGCATGCCCCACTTGTAATTATGACACATGCTCTTTATATCTCAAACACAACCATAAGATGTGTTATATGGGCCATCGAAGATTTTTACCTCATGATCATCCTTTGCGGAAAGATAAGAAGTCATTTGATGGTAAGCAGGAACATAGACCTGCACCTACTCCTTTGTTGGGAGTTGAAGTGTTTCAAGAGCTGCTTGAATTCAACAATGTTTTTGGAAAGGGCAAAAAGAAAAGACCCCGGGATAACAAGGGTCTATGGAAAAAAAGATCTATTATTTTTGAATTGCCATATTGGGCGCATAACAAATTGAGGCACAATCTTGATGTGATGCACATCGAGAAAAATATATGTGACAGTTTGCTTGGGACTTTATTGGAAATAGAAAAAAAGTCAAAGGATCATGTAAATGCTCGCTATGACTTACAAGAAATGGGGATACGAAAGGAGTTACAACCAAGAGAAGATGATGATGGAACAATGAGTTTGGCTAAATCTTGTTTCTACATGGAGCCAAAACAGAAAAGTTTATTTTGTACCGTCATAAAAAATGCCAAGTTTCCAAAAGGTTGTGCTTCAAATATTTCAGAACGCATTCAAGTGAAGGAGATGAAAATATCAGGGTACAAGAGTCATGATGCTCATTTTATAATGCATTACTTGCTCCAGATTGCTGTTAGAAAGATGTTGCCCAAGAGTGTTTTATTGTCCTTGATCAGGTTGGGTGATTTTTTTAGAGCCATATGTAGTAAAGTCATAAGGCGAAGAGATCTTGAAAAAATGAACTCTGAAATTGTTGAAATAAATTGTGATCTTGAAAAGATTTTTCATCCAACATTTTTGATATAATGCCACATTTGCCTATTCATTTGGTGAATGAAATTAAGCTTGGGGGTCCATCTCATCTTCGTTGGATGTATCCCATTGAGAGGAACCTATGTAAATACAAGGCATTTGTTCGTAATCGATCTTCTCTAGAAGCATCGATAGCATGAGGGATTTTTGGCAGAAGAGTGTTTGACTTTTTGTTCAAGATGCCTACATGACAGCATGAGACAAGATTCAGCATATACCCAATTGTAGATGATGAGTGCCATCAAAATTTGTCATCNGGCAACAACAACAGCCCTATCCAACTACTCATGGGAAACACCCCACACCATATCCGTAGCACCATATCAATTCCTCAAACTCCTGATTCATAGCAAGCGCTCCGCGATGCGTAATATTGAGTAGGAGTAAGCATAGGCATAAGCCTCAAAAGGAATCCAATCGCACGATGAGGAATCAAGAAGGGAAGTACTCCTAACAGCCCTGTAGCCTCTCGAAGATAGGTACATACATATCCGTACCGATCCACAAGACTTTACTAGACTTGCTCATGACTCGTGAGACCTACGGGAACCTAGCGCTTTGATACCATGTTGTCACGACCCAAAATCTACTAAGGTTGTGATGGAGTCGGACACCACCGTCAGGCAAGCCAATCATTAATTAGTTGAAATAAATTCATGTTTTAACATTTATGAAAATCATTACCTTTCACTTTATTACATAGTAACTAAATAAAAATCCATTAAGTAAATACAAGTGTTTAAATATTCTATTTCAGCAAAATATATCCCAACACATCCCAGAACCTGGTGTCACAAGTACATGAGCAATTTCTAAGAATTTATACAATCATCACAAAACTTGTCCGAAATAAAAATTCGACAAGGAGTTTAAAAACGAAAATAAGTACAGTACGAGGGAGACTCTGTCAACTGCGGATCGCCTCCGGATGGTGCAGCTCGCCTAAGTCTCCAAACCAGCCATGCAACTATGAAAGTACCTGTGCAATAAAAATGCACAGCAAGTGTAGCATGAGTACAAAAATAACGTGTACTCAGTAAGTCGCCTGCCTAACCTCAGAGAGGTAGTGACGAGAGGTCGAATTAGACATTTACTAAGGTCCAACAGATTAATTTAATAGCATAGGATTAACACGGTAGGCATGTAAAGGTAGTAAAGCAGCCAATATATAAGGCACTGAAATCCAAGTAAATACTGGAAGTAAACAAACATTTACCTCTTCGTCATTTCCCCCCAAATATCTTAAATAAAGAATTTCCTCTTTGTTTCCCCCCAAATATCTTAAATAAACAATTACTTCTTTATTTTTTTCCCCAAAAATCTTATCACTAAAAAAATCCATGAAAAACATTTAACAACTTAGCATGCGCATATGGGATAAGGACAACTGGCCTAAGCCATCATAATAATCATCTTTGTGCACTGCCGAGGGTCGAACGACCCGTACCATAAGTGCACCTTTCAATAAAATAATCATGTCTATGAACTGCCGAGGGTCGAACGACCCAAACCATAAGTGCATTTTTAAATCCGCCGTGGCGTACGACCGCTCCCATGAGAGTAGGGAAATAATACTCTACTCGTGGAATGTAAATTGCGAAGCGGTCACATGCAGTCATGCACAATCAACAGTCCACCTCGTATACGTTGGGAAAACAAGTACTCAAGTAAATGAGAGATTTCTCTTTTAAAAACCACAAAAAAATAGTATTTAAATCCTTTCTCGAAATTTATTTGCCAAGTTTAATAGTATTCAATAATATCACCTTATCATGTATACAATTATCCACGAAGGAAATAAATTCCCTTTCTAGCTGATTAAGAAAATGAACTCTAGTCTCCTTTAGATCTTAAATTACGATTTCGATTAGATTAGCAGTCTAACAATACAAGCAGGATCACTGGTACAACAGGTAAGGCATGCTAGTGGGTCCTAGACCACTCGGACATGGAATAATAGTAGCTACGCACGAACTCCCATCACCTCGTGCGTACGTAGTCCCCGCAGATAGTAGTACATACTTAATTAGTTCACCTAGGGGAACCATTTCCCCCTCACAAAGTTAGAAAGGAGACTTACCTCGCTTCGAAGTCCCATAACCGGCTTCCAAGCCCTTCCGACGACTCCAATGGATGAACAACGCCCTAAACTACCAAATAATGGCAAAGCAATGAAAATTCATCCTAATACTTGCAACAAATTAAAATTATATACTTTCCCAACTCCGCTCGGTGAATTGACAAAAATGCCCTCGGGCCCACGTGCCCGAAATCTGAAATTTCTCGAAGACATACTCTGGCCATAGCTCTACTAGCTCACATATACAATTTACTCTAAATTCCATGCTCAAATTCGTGGTAGAAATCCAAAATATCATTTCTAGGTTTTCTTTAACATTTTCCAAAATTTTCCACAATTTTCATGTATAATTCCATGCAATAACCTTGTATTTAACGTAGAAACATGAAGGAATTACTTACCTTGTGATCCTTGACGAAAACCCTCTCTTGAAGCTCCTCCAAATCATCCAAACCAAAAGAAAAATTGAAGGAAATGACCAACAATCTCGGTTTTAAAACAATCTGCCCAGGCCATTTTTCGCACCTGCGAACCAACTCTCGCACCTGCGATTCCGCAGGTGCGACCAAACCTCCGCACCTGCGGTTTTCCTCAGCTCAAGCCAACTTCGCACTTGCGCCCCATAGCCCGCATCTGCGACATCGCAGGTGCGGAAATATCATCGCACCTACGCTCCCAGCCAGACCACCACTTCTTCGCACCTGCGGCGCCATAGCCGCACCTACAACCAAATCCTTGCATGTACGGTCACACTAGATGACAACAATTCCAGCTCCTGTTCTAACTTTAAATATTGATCCGTTAACCACCCGGAATCCACCTGAGGCCCCCCGGGAACCCGTCAAATTATACCAACCTGTTCCAAAACATATTGCGGACTTGCTCGAGGCCTAAAATCACATCAAACAACATCGAAACCACGAATCTCACCCAACTCCCAACTTTATGAACTTAGAAATTTCCAACTTCTACATCTGATGCCGAAACCTATCAAATCACGTCCGATTGACCCCAAATTTTGCACACAAGTCATATTTGACATTACAGACCTGCTCCAACTTCCGGAATCGCACTTTGACCCCGATATCAAAATTTCCACTTCCGTTCGGATTTCTTCAAAACTTTCAAATTTCTATCTTTAGCCAAATGACTTCAAAATAACCTACGAACATCTGAATTCACTTCCGATCACGCTCCCAACTCCAGAATAACCATACGAAGCTATTACGAGACTTGGAATCCCAAACAGACATCAATATCACTGAAATGCGCTTCAAGCCAAACTTAGGAGATTCCTTCAAAAATGTTGACTTCCACAATATACGCCGAAATGCTCCTGGGTTATCCAAAACCCGATCCGAACATACGCCCAAGTCCGAAATCATCATACGAAGCTGCAGGGACCCTCAATTCCTGATTCTAAGGTCGTTTACAAAAAATTCCCATCTTAGTCCATTTCTCCAACTTAAGGCTTCTGAAATGAGAATTTTCTTTGCAAATCAACTCTGAACTTCCCGAAATTCACTTCCGACCACACCTACAAGTCATAATAACTGAAATAGAGCTTCTCACGACTTCAAACCGATGAACGACGCGGTGGAGCTCAAAACGACCGGTCGGGTCATTATAGAAATCCCCAAAAATGCAGAATCTATGGGAAAATATTATTGATGCTAATGCATGGTTTTGGAAGTATATATGCATTTTTAAAATATTATAGGGAAAAATTGGGTATCAACAGGAATTCCTAGGGACGTGATTTCTAATGCACACTGATGGTTTGAGAACATGATTATTAATGCAGAATTGGTAAATGACCTAGAAGCAGGATTTCTAATGCAAATGTTAAATACAGGATGTTAAAGAATGAGACAAGCCCCATAGACATGGTTTCGAATGCATATAGATGATCATAAGAATCCCATGGGAATGATTTCTACCCGATCTCCACAAAGTTATATATAAAAGTCCCTCCCAGTTTTACTAATAATCCCAACATCTATTTTTACAGGAATTATTATTACATACCAGATATAAATGAATTACAGAATGAAATTACTATGCTATAGGGAGCATGGATAAGCCCAACAGTAAACCTGGAAATCCAGGCCTTCAACCAAATCTGAAGCGTGCCGATATCTCCTAATATACCAAATGGAATTCTGGTGCCCAAGGGCCTCAAGGACGCCGGGCAATGCTTACACCAGAAACACTTTTAAAGAAACAGTTTTGTGAACAAGTGTGGAAAAAGCCAGCTCTAGTGTTTCAGAGTTCGTAGGAGTCTCATGGACTCCTAGGCAGCGCTCACACTGGAGGGGCAGGATCCTTGAAGTCTAAGAATATGAGTTGAAAATAGTACATAAAAATAGGAGATAGTTTTAAGAGAACAACTTGTTTTTTTAGAAATAAGTAGGAACAAATAGATCCATTTCAGCACTTTTAGTTCAAACAAAGATTCCAGCAGTCAAACAAATAGACAGATTAGGATCACAATTACTTTAAACAAGATTTCACATTGCCTAGGATTGAATTGGTTTATTACTAGGTGAGCATATAGCATGCTAGGGTCAGAATAAAGATCAGACAACTACGCAGAGAAAGGTAGCAGGGGTTGGGAGCATAGAAGTCAGGAACACATAAAACAAGACAAACATGAAGGCATGTTAGTTGAGAAACAAGTGAATAAGTATCCTGGATCAAATAAGAATATGCTAGAATGTATGAACCATATTGACATGCTGGACAAGACAATTTCATGAGAGTTGAGGCAAGCTAATTAACAGAGACATAAAGTAGGCAAAGTCAGGTTGATAGACAAATTACATAACATACTGAATAGGACCTAATGACAGAGATAGACATGCTGGTTAGGATCAATAGACAGGAAAGGCGGGAATTTAACTACACAGAAGTAGTTATACTAATTAAGACCAACAAGCAGGAAAGACAGAAGTTTAATTACACAGAAGTAGTTATTGCTAATTAAAATCAACAGAAAAAAAACAGAAGTAGTCATGTTAATTGAAATCAATACACATGAAAGACATGGATTTATCTACAAAGAAGTAGAGCAATAGACAGAAAAATACATAGGTTTAAACCTCATAGCATAATGAATGACAATAGGATGAGAGACATACCAGTTAAAATAACAAACATGAAGGTAAAAGGATGTATAACCCAATAGTCTAGCCTTGGCTTTCAGCCGGCTAGACAGTGTAGCAAACACAAGTAACAAAAAGGTTTGAATAAGAGCAAGAGTTTGTGTGTATGTGTATTTCTTTTTGAACGTGTTTGTGTCTCAAAGAAAAACTAGAGTGGTGTTTATAAAGCACTTGGAAAATTAAAACAATTAAGGTAAAGAATAAATCAAAGTTCATAAAACTAGGTAATCAATCAGTTAATTGAGGAATTAACTCAGTCAATTCACACAAAAGAATCCGAAAAAGACCCCTTAAATTGGAGAGAATCCCTTAACGACTCAAATTGGGATTCAAATAAGGTAAGTGAATCAATAACTGGCCATATAGGAGTCAATTAAATCCCCAAATCAGGCTAATAGTCTAATTAGGACAGGTAGTACTATTAAAGTCACAAATAAGGAAAATAAGTAAAATCATAGAGAAACACTACTTTTAACAGGAAAATATAATTCGAACCCTCAATAAAATCAATAAATATATATTGATTGACAGAGATAAATAATAACGGGAAAATATTGAAGTAATTAATGCAATAAGCAGAAAAACCTAGGGTTAGGGCATATACATGAGAAACGGTCAAGCAAGTAAAGAGAATCAAGGTTAACCATTTAAGAACTTGGTATTTTGCCAAAACATTAAAAGGATGAAACCCTAGCTTTTAGAGAAGATAAAAAAATCGGTCAATAGTAAGGAATCACAGGAAGTTTTAAAGAAAAATGGCAAAAGAACTTAAGAATATCTCATATCTACAAGGATCTGAACAGATTCTAGTAGTATAAGATTAAGGTTTTAAAAAAAATGACAGAGATGAAAGGAACCTGGTTTAAAATCATATATTCGAGCCATAAACATGGAGAAAATAATACTCACAAATGGAGATGGCCATAGGTAGGCCAATGAAACGTTTTTGAACAAAATCTTTATTGAAACTCTTCGAGATTCTTCCATAAATCAACATAATCGAATAACCAGAAGAGGTGAGATGCCGGAAATTATAGAGAAATCCCATGGACTAGGGGTTTTCCAGTGACCACGGCAGGGTTAGAGTGAGTGTTCGAGAGAGAAGAGGGGAGATAGGGATTCAGGGACGACGGGAATAAGAGAAACGAGGGTGTTAGGGTTTGAGTTTGATTAAACAAGGAAAGGGGTAATGTGGAATGTGATCAACGACCACGATTAGAGAAGGATCTAGGTCGGGTAAGGGTTATTTAGTTTGGGCTGGGGCGAATTGGGCTAGAATTTTAAGTAATTGGGCTGGTATAATCAGTTTAGGTCCAAAATTAAAATGAATTCAAATGGGCTATTTGTTAAATACCTAATTAATTAATAAAATAATTTGTAAAAATAACTAACAAATTATAAAAAATGATTTTCATGCATAAAAATAATTTTAACATAATTACTTGATATTATAAAAATATAAAAAGCTATTTTTCTAGCAAAATAAGGTAATAACGCATACATGGGCTATTATTGCAAATTTATTGCAATTATAATCCAAAAATATAAATGTGGCTATTCGTGCAATAATTAAAGCTTGATATAAATATAAATGATAAAAATTAAGCAATAAAATCATTATGAAACCATTTGTGCGGCAATCAGTAATTATTTATATAAATAAAATACTGGGATAAATTAATAAAAATCCTTAGAAAAATGCAGAAACTATGAAAAATATTAATTGATGCTCATGCATTGTTTTGAAGCTATATATGCATTTAAAAAATATTATAGGGAAAAATTGGTTATCAACAGCTGCCCCTCTTTACCCGGGAAGGATGAAAGAGTTATCGGGTAAAGATATAATGGCCAATTTTGACCAAGTAAGGTGATTTGAGAGGCATAGGCCGAACTCTGGTTTCCGAGCTGCCTACATATCCATGGGTTTATAGGAACCAGGCCGTGTGTAGTTCCGGATTCACCGGCGGAATATACTAATAAAGTTATCCCAAGAACGGACACAATGTTTGGGAATAGGTGAAATGGTTGCGGTGAGCGGCCGGGTTTGAAGTAGTATGAAGGGAATTGAGCGGGGCTGCTCCTGCCGGGATAATGGTTGGTTATCGGGTTACCTACAAATAAGAGATGTACTACAAGCATATACGTACAATTTTGCGTAAATTTAAACATGATACAAAGTCCCTTCAGACCATGAGAATTGTCTTCGGACGTTTGAGGATGACGTCCTTAGACCATGATGTCTCAGGCCATGAATTGTGCGGTAAGGGATCCGCAGGCCATAAGATGATGTTTTCGGGCCATGAAAATAGTGCCTCCGAACCATGACGCTTTTGAATAATGATATGCAAGTTCGAGAGATCCTCAGGCCATGGCATGGTGTCTTCCGGCTATGAGGACGGTTTCAGACTATGACGCCTTCTAACTGGTCGGCGACATTTCAGCCCATAAGGTGCAAAGACATGATGCTAGAAGCAACAAGATAAGGCTTAGTCTTGTATGAAGTTGAGGGCAGAGCTTAGCCCGACAGAAGAGGAGAGACAATGCAAGAGAGATAATGCTTAGCCTCGTGCAAAGATTCGGTACATGTCTTAGCCCCATGCAAATAGAAGGCAATGATGAGCCTTATGCAGATACGGAGGAAGGGGTTAGCCACATGTAAGATTCGGGACAGGGCTTAGTCCTATGCAAATAGAAGGCAATGCTTAGCCTTATGGAGATACGGAGGTAGGGCTTAGCCTCATGAAAGATCGGGACAGGGCTTAGTCCCATGCAAAGAGAAGGAAATGCTTAGCCTTATGCAGATACAGAGGCAGGGCTTAGCCTCATGCAAGATTCGAGACAAGGCTTAGTCCCATGCAAAGAGAAGGCAATGATTAGCCTTATGCAGATATGGAGGCAGGGCTTAGCCTCATGCAAGATTCGGGATAGGGTTTAGTCCCGTTACAAAGAGAAGGCAATGCTTAGCCGTATGAAGATACGGAGGCAGGACTTAGCCTCATGCAAGATTTGGGACATGGCTTAGTCCCATGCAAAGAGAAGGCAATGCTTAGCCTTATGCAGATACGGAGGCAGGGCTTAGCCTCATGCAAGATTTGGGACAGGGCTTATTCCCATTGCAAGGTTCGGGGCAGTGCTTAGTCCCATGCAAAGTGAAGGCAATGCTTAGACTTATGCAAATATGGAGTCGAGGCTTAGCCTTATGCAATTTTGAGACAATGCTTAGTCTCATGCAGATGAAAGGAAGAGCTTTGCCTTATGCTAACAGGGAGGCATGGCTTAGCCTCGTGCAAGATTGAGACACAACTTAGTTTCATGTGATGAAAAATTACTAGATGATGGCAGAGTATTTCTTAGCTGGAAATGAGTTCGGTATCCTTGTTGTTATGAAGATTGTGATTCCAAAGTGTGCATATTCCTTGTTCCCGCATTCAAAGAAAAATCGTGAGTTCTGCATGGGAAGGTTGGTTCGTGCCTTCGTCTGCTTTCTTGATTTGCCCTGTTCTGTCCAAAGACCCTGTTCAAATTATCGGGGCAGCGTTCACTAAATCAGAATTTATGTTCAAAAACATGCATGCATAATTTTCAAAGACATAGTAAAATATAGTTTAGAAATTGGTTAGATGAAGCAGTGTTTATGACACGATCAAAGACATTCCGACTGCTTCAGCTGTAGAATTTTGAGGGTCCTCCCCAAAATTCTGCCCCAGTTAACTGAATAAAGCTTCTGAATTCTTTATAGGCTACGATTGGTTGAACTTGCTTCAGAATTTTTAGGGTCCTCCTCAAAATTCTGCCCCAGTTTCTGATGATGGGGAAACTTGAAGTTTCATTAAATTGTGACCAAACCCACAGGGCTGCCTACGTATCCCCTCTTAAATGGGATCAGGTCGAGCGTGGTTAAATTTACATCATGTGAAGAAGCATAAATGGTTTACAGATAGTATCTTTTGACTACATCTGAATTGATAGGCTTCGGCCAGATTTCTCCGTCCATTTCTTCGAGTATGAGCGGTCCTCCTGTCAATACTATGTGAACCATGTAAGGACCTTTCCAGTTGGGAGAGAATTTCCCTTTGGCTTCATATTGATGCGGGAAAATCTTCTTCAACACCAGTTTCCCCGGTGTGAACTGTCTCGGCTTGACTCTTTTGTTGAAGGCTCTGGACATTCTGTTTTGATAAATTTTCCCGTGACATACTGCGTTCATCCTCTTTCCATCTATGAGGGCAATTGCTCATAATGGCTCCTTATCCATTCTGCGTCGCTGAGCTCAACTTCTTGTATTATTCTCAAGGAAGGAATCTCCACTTTGGGCGGAAATAACAACTTCAGTACCATAAACCAGCAAGTAAGGAATTTCCCCGGTTGATGTGCAGACTGTGGTACGATATCCCAATAAAGCGAAAAGTAGCTTCTCGTGCCGTTGTTTGTGATTTAGTACCATTTTCCTCAGTATCTTCTTGATTTTTTTGTTGGCGGCTTCCACAACTCCATTCATTTGGGGTCTATATGCTGTGGAATTCTTGTGCTTGACTTTAAAAGTCTCACTCAGGGCTTTCATCAGATCACTGTTGAGATTGGTGGCATTGTCAGTGATGATGAAGTCTGGAACTCCAAACCGACAAACAATTCGATCGCAGACAAAATCCGCAACGACCTTCTTAGTCAGAGCTTTGTAAGATGTGGCGTCAACCCATTTACTGAAGTAGTTGATATCCACTAAAATAAACCGATGCCCATTTGAGGCGGTGGACTCGATTGGACCAATGACATCCATTCCCCAAGCGGCAAAGGGCCAAGGTGAGCTTGTTGCATTAATCTCGTTTGGTGGAATTTTTATCATATCTGCATGTACTTGACATTGGTAGCACTTTTGAACATATCAGATGCAATCTGTCTCCATGGTCATCCAGAAATAGCAGGCCCTAAGTATCTTCTTGGCCAGGACAAAGCCATACATATGCGGGCCGCAGGTCCCAGCATGTATCTCCTCGAGCAATTTAGAAGCTTCTTTTGCGTCTACACACCGTAACAATCCCAAATATGGAGTTCTTCTATATAGGGTTCCTCCACTATGGAAGAAATGATTGGATAATATCCGAAGCGTGCGTTTCTGAGTATGGTTTGCATGCTCTGGGTATTCTCCTTTTGCCAGATACTCTTTGATGTCGTGGAACCAAGGCCTTCCATCCGTTTCCTCTTCGACATGAGAACAATATGCCGACTGATTATGGATCCTTACTGAGATATGATCAATGAATTTCTTGTATGGATGTTGTATCATTGATGACAAAGTGGCCAATGCATCGGCAAACTCATTCTGAGTTCGGGGAACATGCCGAAACTTTACCGTTGTGAATATTTTCTACAATTACTGCACATGGTGCATATATGGCAATATCTTGGAATTCTTGGTAGCCCATTCTCCTTATACCTGGTGCACAAGTAGATCTGAATCGCTGATTACCGGCAATTCCTGAATGCTCATGTCAACATCCATGTTGAGTCCTAATATTTAAGCTTCATATTATGCCATGGGAAACTGAGTTTCACAGATACCGGATAGTGTTGACCAGTTTCCAATACCAAGACGGCTCCAATGCCTACTCCTTTGAAGTTTGCCGCTCCGTCAAAGAACATCCTCCAACCATCGTAGGCTTCAACAATGTCTCCTCCTATGAATGATACCTCTTCATCGGGAAAATACATTTTCAGGGGTTCATGTTCTCCTCCCACAGGGTTTTCAACAAGGTGGTCTGCCAGTGCATGTCCCTTGACTTCTTTCTGAGTTACATATACAGTGTCAAATTTACTCAACAAGATTTTCCACTTAGCCAGCTTTCTAGTGGGCATAGGCTTCTGAAAGATATACCTCAAGGGATCCAATTTAGATATGAGATATGTTGTATAGGCACAGAAGTACTGCCTCAACTTCTGAGCTATCCAGGTCAAGGCATAACAGGTTCGTTCCAGCAGAGAGTACCGTGCTTCATAAGGTGTAAACTTCTTACTCAGGTAGTCGGTGGCCTGTTATTTTCTTCCTGTCTCGTCGTGCTACCCCAGAACGTAGTCGAAAGCTCCATCTAGCATGACAAGGTAAAGTAGCAGTGGTCTACCTGGATCTGGCAGGACCAAAACTGGTGGTGTTGATAAGTAACCCTTGATTTTGTCAAAAGTCTTTTGACAATCCTCGGTTCAACTGGTCGAAGCGTCCTTCTTCAACATTTTGAAAATTGGCTCACATATTATTATGGACTGTTCTATGAAACGGCTGATCTAGTTAAGGCGTCCCAGGAAACTCATCACATCTTTCTTGCTTTTTGGCGATGGTAATTCTTGGATGGATTTTACCTTCGATGGATCCAATTCTATTCCCCGGCGGCTGATGATGAATCCCAATAGCTTTCCATCGGGAACCCCGAATTCACACTTTGCTGGGTTTAGCTTTAGGTTGTACTTCCGCAGTCTGTCGAAGAATTTCCTCAAGTCTGCTATGTGGTCTGTGGCCTTCTTGGATTTAATGATAAGATCATCCACATATACCTCGATTTCTTTTTGTATCATGTCACGAAAAATAGAAGTCATGGCCCTCATGTAGGTGGACTCAACATTCTTTAGGCCAAATGGCATCATCTTATAACAGTACACACCCCATGGTGTAATGAAAGTTGTTTTCTCAGCGTCCTCCTCGTCCATCTTGATCTAATGGTAACCGGAGAAGCAATCCACAAAAGACTGGAGTTCATGCTTGGCACAATTGTTGATCAACATGTGTATATTTGGAAGCGGGAAATCATCCTTGGGACTTGCTCTGTTTAGATATCGATAGTCAACAAAGACTCTAACTTTCCCGTCCTTCTTCGAAACTGGCACAATGTTGGCTAACCAAGTTGGATACTCAACTACCCTGAGGACCTTGGCTTTGATCTGCTTAGTAACTTCTTCCTTGATTTTCAGGCTCATGTATGGCTTGAATTTTCTGAGTTTTTGCTTCACTGGCGGACATATTGGATTTGTAGGTAACTTGTGAGCCAATATGGATGTGCTCAAAGCTGTCATATCTTCGTATGACCATGCAAAGATATCCTCATATTCCTTCAAGAACCGAGTGCACTCCTCTTTCTCTTATGGTGACAAGTGGATGATGATGCGGGTCTCTTTGACAATTTCAGGATTTCCCAAGTTACTACCTCAGTTTCGTCCAGGTTGGACTTAGGTTTGTTCTCAAAATCCTCTACTTTTCTGACGATCTCTTCAGGTATTGCATCCTCTTCTTATGAATCACTATCTTTTTGTTTTGTTTCTCATTACATGTCACAATTGCCGATTCATTGATATAGGAAATAGTAATGATGTATGGATAAAGATACGAGAGAAAAGTGGTAATAATAAACATCAATTCATTGAAAGTGTTAAGCAAAAAGTGATTATACAAATAATAACGTTTTTGGAATATTGAAAAATATTATCTAGAACAAAAGAGAAGTGCAAAAGTGGAAATAATTTTTTTTTAGAAAAGTGAGCAATGCTATTAAGCCTTGCTACCCCGGAACTCGTCGGGCCCATGACGGCCTAATAGTCCAGTTCTTAAGGAATTCTCCTCTCTCTACAACTTGGATAGTAGGGCCTTCCTCCTCCTCCTCGGCAATTACACAACAGTCCATGTCATCGTCTTCCAAGAAAAAACTCCTCAATGCCGCCAACACTTCTTCCTCCTCTGATCCCCATATGATACTGTCTTGCTGGAAGGCCTGATTCTGGTATGGCACAGGCTGCTCAAGTGGATAGTATGGACCACGCCACTGTGGTGACTAATCTTGGTATTCTTGCCAGGTGTATTGGTATCCCAACCCAAAAGTGGTACCACGGCGCTTTGGCTGATTGGTTTGGAGATGCCCTAAAGATTCTTACCAAGCCCCTTGTTGGGCTCATATCCTCTCCATGCTAGCATGCTTGTTATCTTGTTACTCCACCACTTATCTTTCTCAATCGCGTTGACCTGCTCGATATGATGGTAGGTTTCTCCACCTAACCTTCTTCTGTATTCAATCACCGGGATAGTCTGACTAGTGTAAATGGGGTTTCTCCCATCTCTATGGATAATTACTTCCTGGCAGTCCCATTCGAACTTCACGGCCTGATGTAATGTAGATGATACAGCCCCAATGGCGTGTATCCATGGTCGTCCCAACAACAGATTGTAAGAGGCGGATATGTCCAGTACATGAAACTCAACATCAAACCATGTAGGGACCATCTGCAAGCAGAGATTAGTTTCTCCAATGGTATCTCTCTGAGACCTGTCGAATACTTTCACATTCATAGTTCCCTCTCGTATCTCGTGTAGGCCTTTGCCCAACCTATTCAACATTGTCAATGGGAAAATATTGAGGTTGGATCCACTGTCAATCAAAACTCTGGAGATAAACTTATCTTCGCATTTCACAGTGATGTGCAACGCCCTATTGTGATTCAACCCTTCAGGCGGCATCTCGTCCTCGTGGAAGGTGATTTTATGGCTTTCTAGCACCTGGCCCACCATATTGGCCATTTCTCCACCAGTGATGTTGTTGGGTACATATGCTTCACTGAGCACCTTCCTTTGTGCCTCAGAATTTTGCAGCAGCGAAAGGATAGATATCTGAGCGGGAGTCTTGTTCATATGATCAATGACAGAGTACCCCCTTTCATATACCTTCCTCCAGATTTCATCTAGACTAGTCTCAGTGAAGGGCGGTTTGTTAGAAGCTTGTTTTCTAGTTTCCCCTAAGTATTCAGGTGTATAAACCCTTCCTGTTCTGGTCATTCCTTGTGTAGCGCCGGATTCTTCTTTCTTTGACTTTCCCTTTCTTCTAGCCTCGGCCACATAATCCCAGGGTACATCATTGGAACTGAAGGGTGGTGTGGATTCCACCATTATAGTGAAAGGTGTGGCCACCTCCACTTCAAATGGAATGAATGGTGTTACTTCTACTTCTAAAAGAACCGATGCGGCTATCTTAACTCCAACTGGTGGCTGTACTTTAACCACAATGGGATTGAGTGTGACTGTAGGTTTCTTAGGATCATCACCCTCTCCAATAAGCCCGATTGATCCCTCGGGATCCCACTCTTCATCAGTTTCTATCACATTGACCCCTCCACCCTTATGATCTGGGAGAGGATTATTGCGGACATTTGGTGTAGCTTCCTTCGCCTGTATGACCTTATTGTTAATAAGTGTTTCGATCTTGTCTTTTAAGGTGCGACACATATCAATAGTGTGTCCCTTCAGGTCGGAATGATATGCACAAGTCTTGTTTGGATTGATCCATTGAGATGAATTCTCCATGGCCACAGCGGGAATAGAGGTGACATATCCAGCATCTTTCAACCTTTCGTATAACTGGTCGATGGGTTCAGCAATGGCGGTGTACTGTCTGGCTGGTTTGCGATCAAAATTAGGTCTGGGTGTTTGGTAGTTTGGATGAGTTGGAGGTGACTGATAATAGGGATGGTTGGGTGTTATAGGTGTGGTAGGCGGTAGTAGGTTGGGAATATCTGGGAGGTGATGGTTGGTGTGTGGATGGAGGTGTTCGGTATGTGAATGAAGGTGTCTAGTATACAAATGGGGTTTTGGGTCCCTGGGCAACCATAATTGTTCCCACATCTTTCTTCTTCGATATACTACCTAATTGCAATGCTTTATTCGTGGCTTGCAGTGCCTCGAAATTTTTCAACATCCCGCTTTTAATGCCCTCTTCAATTCTTTCTCCGAGTTTGATGATATCAGAGAACCTGTGGTTCTCAATTACCATTAGCCTTTCATAATACTGTGGATCCTGTGCCCTAACAAAGAACTTGTTCATCTCTTCCTCGTCTAATGTTGGTCTAACCTTGGCTGCTTCCGACCTCCACCGAGTAGCATACTCACGAAAAGTCTCAGTTGACTTCTTCTTTAACTTCTGGATATAGAAAACATCCGGTGCGTTCTCCGTGTTGAACCTGAACCTATCCATGAAATTGGACCACTTTTAAGGATTCTGGCTTATGTACCAGGATAGAGCATCTCCAGTAAGACTCCTCGTGATGAGCTTCATTCAAATCTTTTCATCTTTTCCGACCCCACGAGCTTTTCACAATAAGTCCTCAGATGAACCTTGGGATCACTCGTTTCGTCAAACATTTCTAACTTGGGAGGTTTGTAACCCTCCGGCAGTTCCACATCCGCTTGTATGCATAAATCCTCATAGTTCAGACCTTCTATTCCTTTACCCCCTTCAGCACCCTGAACCCGACTTGTCAACTCCTTGAGCTCTTCAGCCATGTTCTTGATGGGCAGGTCCTTCTCAGCGGATTCCGGTGTATAGGAGATTGGTTGAGTGGAGTGAGGTAGGGTTTCTACGTATATATGGTTGTTCTGGTGAAGGCCAGGATTTTGGTCATAATGATGATCATTGGTGGAGTTTTGGGGTTCAGGAATAATTTGTGGGGTATTTTGGGGAGTATGGTAGGTGTTTTATGGGTATTGAGTAGGGAGATGCTGATTTTGAGGAGGGGTTGTACACTGGTCAGGTGCGAGAGGATTCTGTGGGTGTTTCCTGGGTGTGTTTTGAGGTGGTGCAGGGTTCTGGGTGTCTAAGACATTCATTGTGAGGGAGAGATTTTCCAAGTTACGGACCTGCTCAAGCTCGCCCTGTAACGCAAGTATCATCTTCGCAAGCCGTAAAACCAAATCATTTCAGGCCTGAGTTCGCCGACTATCGGAATTTTCCCCGTTCTCAACATGTCCAGTGTTGTTTGTTCTGATGCCATTCATATCATCCATTTTAGCTTTCCCTTTGCCTTTCGGTACACTAGGAGGAGGAGAAGGTGGAGAGCCCCTGGATTTGGTATGATAAGCTGATGATGCTAGTATGCGTGAACCAACCATGGGGAATGGGGATAAAAAAGGAAACAAATAAAAGACAACAAAAGTAACCAAGTCAGTAAGGGTTCCAAGAAGATTATTTGCAATATCTAAGCACATAGTACGGAAATGTAAATTTGCGTCCTAATTTGAGAGCCTCGTTGTGCCCGAGGTAGGCTAGCGACAAGTTGATTTGGAAAATTTTAGTGCCAATAATTGCCTCATTTCGTTAATGTAAAAGAAGATAAATCTAAAACGACACTAAATAAGATAACTCACTAATGGCACTTGGCCTTATTACATTTCGAAAAAGCAGGTAAATCTAATCTACTTGGTTTTCGAAGGACCTTCCCCAGGCTTGATCTTCTTAGCTTCAACGATCAGGTTCCCCAGGTCGTGCATGCCCAACAACAGGTATACTCTTGCTAGATGTCTTTGTCACCTGGCGAAAGGTCCTCCCACCAATCCCGCAATAATGGTGGTATTCTTTGGACCATGTCGAACGTGGGGACTTCGTGCCTCATTTTCTGCAAAACAAATAAGGTTAGACTTTTCCCCCCTCCAGATTCGACTAATTATACATAAGTGATTGGCATATTGGCACATATTTCTCCAAATTAATGCACAGATCATGGTTGTGTCCGTTGGGATTGTGGAAACCCTGATGGACTTTGGACAAGGCTTTTCCTAGAGGGTTATTATGTAGACAACACATTAACCTGGCTAGGTTTGACCATGATGCATGTACAATAAATCAGATGAAGGTTGCTATAAGGGTCTAGACTGGTACCTTTAAGCGAACCACTTGAGGGGGAAAGGCACAGAACCGTTGAATGCACCGTTGATCGACTAGTTTTACCGCAAATAAGCCTTTCCGAATTTAAAGGGTGATATATAGGAAGGGTTCAAACAATCATCAAGCATTGCTATAGGATTGATAACGCACGAGTGGCGTATGATTTTGAGCATGATTTATGCAATAGTAAATAGCATGTTGTCACGTATTTCCACGTAAAAAAATAATAAATGCGGTATATAATAGTTGAAAAGACATTTAAATAAAAGAAAGAAAGAAAAAAGATAGGTCAGTTTCCATAATAAAGAGTAAAGAAATAAGAAAAAGACATCGTAAAGGCTTAAGAAAATAGGCAAATAGATTAACATAATGTGGGAAGGGAAAGGGTGTGCAAGTATTAACAGAATAAAGCATGCTTAAAACCTAATTCACAAAAGCAAGTTTGTTATGGTAAGAGCCAAATATCCCCAGCAGAGTCGCCATGCTATCGTGCCCTTCCTTTTTCTCGCGAAATCGGGTTTCGACGTTTTGGGACAACTCATTTCCTTTTGGGAAGGGGTATGGAAATTGAAGAGTCGCCACTTAACGGATTAAGGTGCATTAGGGAACCTAAAGAAAATAACTCACAAACTGGTTTACTTTACCAAAGATTGGACAAGGGCTCGAAATTACCTTGAGGGGAAGGTGTTAGTCACCCCTCGAGGTCCACAAGTGTGGGTCCCAACCAAACTCAATTTAATTGAATTAGACTTTAAAGGAAAATGAAACAAACAAATAGAGATTACTTCAAAACGGAAATTAATGGGGTCCTAAGTTTATTAGCCCATAGGATCACTTCTATGCAATACTCGGTAACCTTCTTCAAATAGAAGTGTTACACGTAGCATTAGAAGTCATCTCCTTACTACCCAAGTATCCTCCCCTTAATTATTATCTAAGTGTTCTAATAGTGTCGAGTACGTACTGATCACGCTCAACTATGTCTTGTAGAAGACTAAGCGGGCGTTGCAAATATTATCTGGGGTATTATGCCCAAAGTCGATCCCATAGGGAATTTATGTATCAAGCAAGCTGTTAGAATACTCAACTGTCACTTGAGGTTATTTAAATTACTAAAACTAAAGATTAAAACTAAATGTTAACTACGCTAAGGTGTAAACAATTGTAATAAAGATCTAAGGTTATGGTTTCCCCCGTCGGT
>ML403213.1:5963-71999 GCA_005239525.1 Nicotiana knightiana
CTTCATATTATACCTGCGTAAAATATCAAAAGCAGTAGAGAGATGCTGGAAATGGTCTTGTGCTTGTGTTGATTTTACCAACATATCATCAATATAGACTTCCATCGTCTTTCCAAGATGTTCTTGGAACATTTTAGTCACTAACCTTTGATAGGTGGCTCCAACATTTTTTAAGCCAAAATGCATAACTATAACAGTAAGTCCCCCTGTTTGTAATGAAGGAAGTTTTTTCCTCATCTGAGGAATTCATTTTAATCTGATTATAACCAGAATATGCATCTAAGAAGCTCAATACTTCATGACCTGCCGTGGCATCAATCATTTGATCTATATGTGGCAATGGGAATGAATCTTTGGGGCATGCTTTATTTAAGTCAGTATAATCTATGCATACTCTCCACTTTCCATTCTTTTAAGGTACTACCACGGTGTTTGCTAGCCAGTTAGGGTATGTTACCTCTAGTATCGAACCAATTTTCAAGAGTTTCTGTACCTCTTCGTCGATCACTTGGTTCTTGAATAGTCCTTGCTTTCTTTTATTCTGATTAACAGGTACGAAGGATAGATCTTCATTTAGTTTATGATTCATCACTTCCGGTGGGATGCCTGTCATATCTGAGTGGGACCACACAAAGCAGTCTGCGTTAACCTTTAGATAATCAATTAACTTACCTCTTCGATCGGGGCCTAGCCTCGTGCCTATATACACTTTCTGCTCAGGCTTTTGTTCAGATAATGGAACAGCTTCGAGCTCCTCCGTCGTTGTTTTGATGTGCTCATCTTCCTCCGGTTCACGAATGAGGTCCGGTCTGGAATCTGCATCTATGTGGTATAGTACACCTTCTGTGGTAACTTGATTCTCCTTCTCGTAAGTATTTTCTTTCGTACCTTTTTTTAGCAATAATACCTTTCGTACCTACTTGGGTAGTAATTTCTTCCATGCCTGTTTGGGCGGCGTTACCTGCTTAGGAGATTCCCTTATCTCGTAATTCTTCCACCTCTATTTTCATGTTGTAGTGTACCACATAGTTTATATTTCTTGCGGTCTTCTGATCGCCTTTGATTTTTTGAATCCCCCATTCAAAGGTGAATTTAATTACCTAATGCAACATGGAGGGTATCACTTTCATGTCGTGGATCCATGGTCTTCCCACGATCACGTTATAAGCCATGTCAGTATCAATGACTTGGAACCTGGTACTTTTGATCACCCCCTCAGCATAAGTGCTAAGCTCAATTTCTCCTTTTGTTATAACCGTAGAGTTATCAAACCCTGATATGGCTCATGCCCTTGGGATTACTTGATTCCCCAGTAGCATTTCTTCCACGACTCTTAGCAAAATGATATTGACTGAACTACCTGGATCAATCAATACCCTTTTTACATTAGTGTCATGAATAAGTAAAGATATTACTAGAGCATCATTGTGCGGAAGAATTAATCCGCCAATATCTGCATCATCGAAGGTTATATTTTCTTCTTCCATATTTTCACGAGCCCGTTTTCCATGTGTAATTGTGAACTTTGTGGTTGTTTTTCATATCACTCCGTTTACTTATTCACCTCCGTGTATCACGTTGACGATTCATTTTGGAGAAGGAGGCTTTGGGGGCTCCTGCCTGTTCCTCATATATGCCTGCCTTTATCACTAAACAATTCTGTTAAATAGCCCTGTTTCAATAATTTTCTACTTCACCTTGTAAAAATTTGCAATCCGCAGTTTTGTGCCCATGATCGTTATGGAATTCACACTAGTGATCTGGGTTCCTTCTACTTGGATTTGACCGCATTTCTTTGGGCCATTTAACATTGTCTCCCATGTTCCTCAATGTTGAGACAAGTTCAGTAGTACTTACATTAAAGGTATGATCCCCAATTTGAGTACTACCTCTAGGTCGTTCATCTCGATCTTTTCTGGATCTAGACGAGGATGAGACTATGTCTCTTCCTTGTGGTCTATAGTCCGACCTAGTGTTTTCGAACCTGGGGCGGATATCGCATCCCGAGGGTCCTAAGTAAGGATCGTACCTGTTTTTACCTGATCTTCTATCTGATTCAGGACGTCTGGATCTGGAATGATCTTCATCTCTCGAACGAGCAATGATATCTTCTTCTATTCTGAGTTTAGTACTGTACATGTTATATACATCGTTCCATGTTGTAGTGGGGAACTCTCTTAGACTTTTCTTAAGTCGTCTCGTGGCTTCTGAGCTTTTATCGTTTAGGTTGCTTGCAAATTCCATGGCTTCCCAATTATCAGGCAACCTGGGTAACTGCATTTTTCTCGTTGAAACCTGTCTACAAACTCACAGAGTTGTTCCGTGTCTCTTTGTTATATTTTAAATATGTCTTCCATTCTCTTTTCAACTTTTTGTGCACCAGAGTGTGCTTTTATAAATGAATCTGCAAGCTCAGCAAAAGAGTCAATAGAATTTTCAGGGAGAAGAGAATACCAGGTTAGGGCCCCTTTTGTAAGTGTTTCCCATATTTTTTAACAAGGACTGATTCAATCTCTTGTTTTGTTAAGTCGTTGCCTTTTAAACCTGTAGTGAAAGCAGTCACATGGTCACGTGGGTCAGTTGTTCCATCATATTTGGGAACGTCACGCATTTTAAACTTCTTGGGTATAGGCAAGGGTGCCGCACTTGGCTTCCAAGGTTGTTGAGAATATCTATCAACATCGATGCCTTTGATGATAGGTGGTACTCCAGGAATTTGTTCGATGCGATCGTTCTGCTCCTTCATCTGTTTTTGCATGGTTAGCAGTAAATTTTGTAATTCTGAGTTATTAGATATACCTGGTCTCGTTTCGAGAGATTCATTAGGAGTATCTCCTCTTCCTGAGTTTGCCAACCCAGATTGAGGATTTTCCATGGTGATGGTGTTATTGGGGGGTGGCGTCGGCGGTGTAGGTAACGCTGCCGGTAATCCTCTCGCAAATTCTTGCAAAGCTTGGCTCACATACTCTGCAATCATTTGTTTTACGCGATCTTGTTCCATAGTTTGATAATTATCACCATTGTTGTTATTGGATCTTTCTGGGGATTATTCCCTTGAACCACGTGGGGTTCCTGAAGGCGATGGAACTGGGGTTCCACTCCTTTGCTGGTTGTTGTCGTTGGAGTTTGACATAGTTCAGAGGATATCACTTGAAAAGCAAACAAAGATTATCAGATTCCCGGTAACGGAACCAATTTGTTTAACCAAAGAATTAGACCCTTTGACTAAAACTTATTTTTAAGATGAACACGAGTTACTGAATAACAGACAATATTGCAGAAATATAGAAAAGCGAACTCAATTATATTCGAGAATCAGATGCCTTTACAAGCTATATTCCCCTCCCTTATACAGGAGAATTCTATAACGTACAACTCTTGCTATGGTTGCTCATTAATGGCTAATTATGACATTAATGAGGCGTTACAAATGATAACGGTAATTGGGTACAGTTACATAACGTTCGAGTAATCAATTGTGGGTCTTTGAATCTGCCCGTAGCTTTGTCTAGATTCATTCTGACCGTGCCTCTCTCATGTTTTGATCAAAGTTGATTTTCCCGTAGTTGATAAGCTCCAGGGTCTACTGAATCGTGCCTCTTTGTACTATACCTCTTCAAAGAATCACATCCAGCTGTCACGTTTTCCTATGTCCACGTGACTGGCCGAGTTGTCAAAAGTTGGCTTACGTGTGAAACTCTTTTTTACCAATACAATATTATAATCTATTTTATTATAAATTTTGAAAAGAAGGACTTGGATTTTTCACAAATTAGTTAAATCAAAAACTTTTTGGTTAATTAGGATTGCTCTTAACGTTAAAGAGATTTTTTTGTTGTTGATTCAAATCTTAATAATGGCTCATCCCATGTTTTAGATATTTAATTGTAATTATAATTTTTATCCAATAAGAATTTTACGTTCAATATAACAAAGCAGGGTACGTGCATCGCACATGTATCCTATCTCAATGAGTGTTTGAGTTATAAAATAAAAGTATAAGTTCCTGACAATAGTCATTAATATTGACATTGTACATATAACTAACTCAACTAAGAAAAAAATGTCTCATAAAAATCCTGAATCATCAGTTGAATTAATAATTGAACTTAAAATTTATGCCACTTTTAATAAATAAAGTTAGCATGCTTCCTTTTCAGTTTCAGTAGTACACATAGTCATTGAAAACATAAATAGTGGATATAACTTCACACATATAGCAAACAACTAATAATCCATGAATTTTAGATGAACACAAAATCAAAGTGCCATAAAAATAAGAAAAGACATTCAAAAGAAGACTAAAGTAAGCTAGTAAACTACATCAGAGAATGACTCAGAAGTATATTTGAAAGAGTATACGACGTATCATTATTCAAGTAAAATTAGTATTTAAATAATTCTAATATTGATTAACTCCATTTGTCGTTATATTTAAAAATAATTAGTTTTATAACAATTCTAAAATTTAGTTTTAAAAGGTAAAAAATGATCGATACACATTTCGATTGGAGAACATGTATTTCTTCTTAATTTGAAGGGCATACCTTTTGAAACTTTTTAACGAAAATTGTAGTAATTCTTGTAACATGATATAGAATCTAGTACGATTGATATATCTATTTTTGGTAATTAAATTTTTATATTTATTATATATTTTTATTATAATTTTTTAAAAGGCCATCAATAGAAATAATTATATATTTTTTTAGAGATTTGGAATAAAGAGGGTCGTCATATAGTTTTTAGAAGAAACTGGTTCACACATAAAACAATTGAGCACATATATTTTATATTAATCTAAAGGACATATCCTTTGGGTAAGCTTACAAATATTGTAGTCATTTTTGTAACATAATATTAAATATAACATGATCAGAATCGTTATATATTTTTATTATAATTCTTCAAACAATCATTAAATTAACACTAATTAAAAAATTATATCTTTCTTTTAGAGCTATTGGAATAAACGACTAGATCATACCGTTTATAGGAAAAAAATGAATAATTAAGTAATGATGTAAGGTCCAAAATTGACTAATACTGAATGTGTATTTTACAACCAATAACTTATTACGTATAAAAAAAACTTTAGAGGGTCATTTATTGGAATAGATGAAAAATAAAATGTAATAATGAATGTCAACTTATTTTGAATATTATTTCATTCTTATATCTTCTATTTTGAATTTTAACCAAGTTAATTTTTAATACTATATTTTAATTGATTTGCCTTTATTTTCCAATTTCTTTCATCATCGGTGGTCTTTTTTATTGAAATTTATCTATTTAAGCCAAGATTTTTGTCAAGCTGAAGATAGTTTTACTTGTATGATGAATTTGAAAAATAATGAAATTAATTTTTTTTGCTGATTAGCTATTCCAAATACTTAATTACTTATTTTCAGCAATAAAAGATAATTATATTTTATTGATTTAACTTCTTGATATTAGCTCATACCAAGTTTTAGACAATCGATTATAATTATATTTTACTGAAAAAAAAATCCTTTTGTCAAATTGTAAGAAAATCAATGAGTTGTAAATAGTTTTGTATATTTTAAAGTATTTTAATATATAAAAGATTTTCACATAAATCAAACCACAAAAAAAGTTACTCCATCATTTTTCAAGAACATCGTACGTCCTCTTTTTTTTTTTTTTAATTGAATTCTTGGCATATGTTCAAAGGGATTAACTTCTAAATACCAAATGGTTACGTCCTATTTGGTTAGTGTTTTTAATTCTTTCCTTTTCTTGCTATTTATATATGATTTAAGTGTAAAAATTTATATAAAATAAAATGTTAATATATTTGAAGTTCTAAATATTAAATTTTTCTACGTAATCCAAATAAGGAAGAATGTACTATATACAATTTAGTTGAGTTTGTAGTCCTAAATATTAGGAAAATAATTAAATGAGTATTCTTACTTATAAGGAAAATAATTAAATGAGTATTCTTACATATTCGAAAAATAACTAAATTACTATTTTATCCAATATAAACTCTACTTTTAAAGGGTAAAAAAGATCAACGATATTTCGTCAAGGGTCTTCGTGCTTTTAATATAAATACATAGAATATAGATATAGATTTATCAGCTATATGCTCTTCAAACAGTGGATGAAAAAGAAAGCCAACAAGAAAAGAGTAACGACAATCTCTATATATTAATTAATTAATTAATTAATGTAATCCTACAATGTTATCTTAAATAACTATTTCCGAGGTAAATAAGTTCATAAGTTATTTTTACGAAAGTGGTGATACATATGATAAGTATGTTTAACTTATCTCGTAGTCCATTATTGTCATAGCTACTCTAAATAATTAATCTCAAACTCAACTCTCACATACTGAGTTCTCGAAATTATGTCAGCTGGTAAATATCAAATGGAAAAATAGTTCCTATTTGACAGTTGCTAGTGACAATGACATGCACCCCCTAGATATTCAGCTGCATCCACCTAGTTATGAAATGAAGGAACTATGCTAGTATATTCCAAAAGCAAAAAGGAAAAAGGAGTATAAAAATAAGAAACTTATAGCTCAAGGAAAACAAATATTTGTATATATAGATCGATGTATTATGTGGCTAACAATTAATCTAATAACTGGTACTCAGTGATTGTCTTAGACAAAGTTATAATTTTCTCATGAGAATGTTTGCAAAAGAAAAAAAAAAAATCGAAAGAAAAATTAATTGCAATCATAAAAATAATAATATTTTATTGATAAACAATTGTGGGTGCAATTGTATTTTTTCTCTAGATAATCTCTCCAGATTGTTCAACGTGATTCGAAAGCTTAAGTTTCTCGAACGTAGGATTTATATTGTTCTTTTTGAAGTATTTGATAGCCAAAAAGCGTCCGGACATGATTTGATCTTCAGGAAAAACGTCTCTTGCTCACTTCAAGTTTAAGAATAATAATAGTTATATTGATTCTTTTGTGAATATTCGAAGAGTTTATGGGATTTTCGAGATGCCTCTTAGAGAAAATATGTACCCTTTTACATAGACATGTGCCAGGGGTTTAAGGTAGAGTAATCTTGACTTTTAGGCTTGAATACTTAGATTACACATGTCTGGTACATGCCGGACTTAAAATTCAGCAGATTTTTTACGTCAATAGGGACTAAAGGAGCGAGGCAAAGATATCGTCTGTTCTCCGGTGTTGTTTATCCTTTGTGCCGAGATCTTCTGAAGGGGCCTCAATGGTAGCACGTGACGCCCACAACGGAGCAGTGGCGTGCCTAAGTGGTGGCTAGCGGGTTTAATTGAACCCACTTCACCAAAAAATAATATTGTGTATATGTATAAATTAGGATTAAATTTGTATAAATATTTATTTGAACCCACTTCACAACTACTATTTTACGACTAAATCTATATACATCTAAGTTGAACCCGCTTGCACAAAATCCTGGATCCCCCACTGCAAGGGAGGGCAGGACAACAATGGCTAGTCAAACAGGATTGGCAGGGTTCTAGGCTGGCAAAATTCTGACGAAGAGGTGGACATGGCACCTTAGGCGAATCCCTTTCGGAGTGGGGAAGGAAAGTGAAGAGTTTTATAAGGCACAACATAAGTTTACATGACACACACACTTTTGATCTCGACAATGGCGTAGCCCAAAGAAAAGATCCGTGAGGTCTGCTGGGCCAAAGCGAACAATACGTACTATAGGCTTGGATCGTGACACTTATAAGATCAGAGCCCGAATTTCCCTCAATATAGTGGTGGGTGATGGTAGGCTAGAAATCCGTATTTTGGCTATATTTTCGCTAATTACTACACTTCGATTGTATTTGAGCCTTATTGTTAGTACTTTATACTTATTACGTGTGTTATGTTGTGTGAGATATGATTTCGAGTCAAAAAGAAAGTTTCGAGCTAAAATGGATGATTTGAAGATTTGAAGTCTGAGAAGAAGTCCAAAAAATTAAGCCGGGATCACGTTCGGGGGTCGAGGACCAAGTCTGGATGTCAAAAAGTGAGGAAAAGAGATTACTCTGAGAAAACTGCACTATCGCCTCTTGGGGCGGGGGATGCTAGTGCAAAATTCCTACAGAGTGGAAAAAATAGGCCTCTAAACTTTCCACTAATGCGGCGTGTGGTGTGCTTCCCACTGCACTGCAGTAGTGTATTTTCTCGTCCAACACTTTCCCACTTCGTCTCAGAGAGGGTAGTTTCGTCCAGGCCCGTTCCTACATGGTATAAATACACCAAAAATGCAATTTTTGGAGGACTTTTGACCTTGGGAGATTTTGGAGAATATTGGAGGATTCAAGACACAAGATTTCATCTTTCTTCTACCAATTCAATACGCGCGTTTGGATTGTAACGTTGGATTAACGTTTTCTTATTCTTTAACTCTATTTGTGATGACTTTCTCTATATCTATGGAGTAGTTTACCTTAAGGTTCGACATGATTTCGTGACTTGATTGTTATTTATGGATTTGACTACGGTTTAATTTCTTGAATTTATTGAAGGAGTTTTAATATTAGTTGTGATTTTAATTTTTTATAGTGTTTAACCCAAAGAGGAACATCTTATTGAATATTATTGTAATGTATGCCATAGTTTATTTTGGTGATTCTTTGAAGTAATCGAGAGAGATTTTTAAGTTACAAAGTATCTGAATCGAAAGTATAAGCTAATCACCTATTAAATTCGTGAGAATAAATAGAACCTTAAGTATGAAATATAACAATGTCAAATTTAGGATAGCGGTCATGCACCTATCATATCAAAACCCTTATTCTTCTCTTGATAGTAACCCATTGCTCTACTCTCTAGTTTTCTCTAATCAATTGTTAGTTGATTTAATTTCAATAGTTAATTTTAGTTCATAATCATTCCAATCAAAGTGTTAATCATTTCGAATAGCATTTAAGCCAAAAATTACTTGAACAATATTCAAATTCAATCCATGTGGAGACGATAATTAAACTATACTATCTTTGGCTAGCGACCATTAATTTCGTGTTGCTTTTTGTGCTCGTAAAATTTTTAGCGCTGTTGCGGGGGATTGGCAATCAATAGTGTTCAAAATATTTTTTGGTGCTAATTTCAAGAACCAATTTTATTTTATTGTATTCACATTTTTTTACTATTGTGCAGGCAACATGTTTAGCTTCTCTAGTGTATGACTCGATCATCATCGAAGGAGGTGATACCTACGAACCAAAGTTGGAGAAACACTTGCTACAAGAAAAGAAATAGGATTCACCAAATATTTCCTGGAGAAATCTTCGACCCAAGAACACATGGCTAATAGCGGTGATGATGGAGTGGATTTGGCTACAAAGGAAGCAGTCCAACGACAAGAAGTAGTTGTACGAGCAGCTGCTTAATCGGCTCTGGGAGATGATGAAACTGGTAATGGGGACAGAGGATAAAGACTCGATCTGAGCTATCCTCTTGCGGAAGATGAATTTGAGAATGTTGGACTAGGGCCTGGTCGATCATTGGGAGAATATTCTAGGCCAGTATACAATCAAGGATTGTCGAGTGTGAGACCCCCACCTACTGCAGCGAACAACTTTGAACTGAAGCAAGGTCATCTGCAAACCATCCAAAATAACTGTGTCTTCAAGGGAAAGGTGAATGAACATCCGAACACTCATCTAATGGATTTTGAGGAAGTCATGAACACCTTCTAGTACAATGGATTGTCAAAAGATGCAGTCTACTTAAGGGAAATCCCATTTACATTGAAGGATGATGCAAAACACTGGCTTCGAAGCCTACCAACTGGGCCGATCAGGACATGGGAAGATATGACGAGAAAGTTTCTTGAAAAATACTTCTCATATACAAAAACAGGGAAATCCACAACTTTTGCTAGAAGATTGGGAAAGATTCAAGGAGATAGGTTAGAAGTCAGCACGGTAGAATTGACTTGTGGATGCAACTCCGGAATTTTTGGGATGGACTGACACCTTCCTTATGAAGAACTCTAAGAAATGCAACTGGAAGTCCGTTAATGAAGAAAACCCCTGAGGAGATTGTTGCAATTATTGATGAGCTATATGAAGATGCAAACTAATGGCTGGATGAAGGAAACGAAAGAAGAAAAGCAACTGTGATACATCATGTAGAATCCAATTTCTCAATGCAGGCTTAGCTTGCTTCAATGGAAAAAGAGATCAAAAAGCTGACCTTGGCTAAAGTCCAAAGTCAGCCACCATCCATTTGTGGTTTTTGTGGGATGAGCCACCCAACACATGAGTGTCATACTTTAGCTGCAAATGAGGTGGTGAATGCCGTGGGGAGTTTTGATAGATAAAACTATCAAGTCATAAATAATTTCAACTCGATGGGCCAGAGACACCCTGTGTTTTCATGGAGTTCACCTGGTGGTAATTTGAATTAATGGCAACAGAATAATCCCAGACCCCAAGGACAAGGCCAATCATCTTTAGTTGTTATTGGTGGTTTTGAGACCAGAGTTGATCTATTGTTTCTCAGTATGGCACACTTTGATGTTATCTTGGGCATGGACTGGTTGTTTCCCTATCATGCTATTCTAGATTGTCACGCTAAGACTATGACACTGGCTATGCTAGGTTTACCACAGTTGGAGTGGAGGGGTACATTGGATTATGTCCCTAGCAAGGTTGTGTCCTTTCTAAAGGCCCAGCGAATGGTTGATAAGGGATGTGATGCATATCTAGCCATTGTGAACGATGTTAGTGTTGATACTCCTACCTTTGAGTCAGCTCCAGTAGTGAGAGATTTCCCAGATGTATTTTTAGCAAATCTTTTGGGCATGCCGTATGATAGGGATATCGATTTTGGTATTAACTTGTCGCTGGGTACTCAACCCATTTATATTCCACCATATCGTATGGCCCAACGGAGTTGAAAGAGTTAATTGAGCAAATGCAAGAATTGCTCGACAAAGGGTTTAATTTGGCCTAGTGTGTCTCGTTGGGGTGCTCCGGTGTTGTTTATGAAGAAGAATGATGGTTCTATGCACATGTGTATTGATTATCGGCAGTTGAACAAGGTTACAGTGAAGAGCAGGTACCCATTTTCGCACATTGATGACTTATTTGACCAGCTTCAGGGTGCCAGAGTGTTCTCGGAGATTGATTTGTGGTCAAGTTATCATCAGCTAAAGATTCAAGATCTGGATATCCGAAGACTGCCTTCAGGACTCGGTATGGTCACTACGAGTTCCTTATGATGTCATTTGGGTTGACCAATGCCCCAACAACATTTATGCACCTGATAAACATTGTATTTCAGCCATATCTTGATTCATTCGTCATTGTGTTTATTGACGACATCTTTGTGTACTCTCACAGTTAGGAAGATCATGAGCAGCATCTGAGGATCTGGCTTTGATTCGGTGGCCTTTTTGGGTCATGTGGTGTCGAGGAGGGGATCAAGGTAGATCCGAAGAAGATTGAAGTAGTTCAGAGTTGTCCCAAGCCGTCTTTAGCTACTGAGATTTGGAGTTTCCTTGGTTTGGTCGGGTATTATCGCTCTTTCATAGAGGGTTTCTCATCCATTACTGCACCTATGACTAGATTGACCTAGAAGGGTGCTTCTTTCAGATGGTATGAGGAGTGTGAGTTGAGCGTTCAAAAGCTCAAGATTGCTTTGACTACAACACCAATGTTGGTGTTGCCTACGGGTTGGGGGTCTCACACTGTGTATTATGATGCGTCATGTGTTGGGCTTGGTGCGGTGTTGATGCAAGACTGTAGGGTGATTGCATACGCATCTCGGTAGTTGAATGTCCATGGGAAGAATTATCCAGTCCACGACTTGGAGTTGTCAGCTATTGTTCATGCATTGAAGATTTAGCGGCACTATTTGTATGGTGTTCCTTGTGAGATCTATATCGACCATTGGAGTCTACAACATCTGTTCAAGCAGAAAGATCTTAATTTGATGTAGCGGAGGTGGTTAGATTTGTTTAAAGACTATGATATCATTATTCTATATCATCCCGGGAATGCCAATATGGTGGCCGATGCCTTGAGTCGTAAGGCGGAGAGCTTGGGTAGTTTAGCATATCTACCGGCAGTAGAGAGACACTAGCTCTATATGTTAAGGCCTTGACCAATCAGTTTGTTAGATTGGATGTTTCGGAGCCTAGCCGGGTTCTTGCTTACGTTCTTTCTGAGTCTTCTTTATATGATCGCATCAGACAAAGTTAGTATGACGACCCCCATTTGCTTTTTCTTAAGGACAAGGTACATCACAGCGATACCAAAGAGGTCTCTATCGGAGATGATGGTGTGTTGCGGATGCAGGGCCATTTATGTGTACCCAATATAGATGGGTTGGATGAGTTGATCCTTCAGGAGGCCCACAATTTGCGGTACTCCATTCATCCGGGTACTGCTAAGATGTATCAGGATCTGAGGCAACACTATTGGTGGAGGAGAATGAAGAAATACATAGTGGAGTATGTAGCTTGGTGCCTAAATTGTCAGCAAGTGAAGTATGAGAATCAAAGGCCAAGCAGTTTGCTTCAGAGACTTGAGATTCCCGAGTAGAAATGTGAGCACGTTACCATGGACTTCGTTGTTGGGCTCCCACAGACTTAGAAGAAATTTGACGTTGTATGGGTGATTGTTGACAGATTGACCAAGTTGGTTCATTTCATTCCAGTGGTGGCTACCTATTTCCAGAGTAGCTAGCTCAGATCTATATCTGCGAGATTGACCGATTTCATGGCGTGCCGGTATCCATTATCTCTGACCAAGGAATGCAGTTTACATCACACTTCTGGAGAGCCGTGCAATATGATCTAGGCACACAAGTTGAGTTTAGTACAACATTTCACCCCCAGACGGATGGGCAGACCGAGCGCACCATTCAGATTTTGGAGGATATGCTTCGTGCCTGTGTCATAGATTTCGAGTGTCTTGGGATGATTTCTTTCCACTTGCGGAGTTCACCTACAACAACGACTACCAATCGAGTATTCAACTGGCTCCTAATGAGGCCATATATGGGAGATGGTGTTGTTCTCCAGTTAGTTGGTTTAAGCCATGAGAGGCTAGGTTGTTGGGCACAAATTTTGTTCGAGATCCCTTGGAGAAAGTCAAGTTGATTCAGAATCTGCTTCGTACAACGTAGTCTAGATAGAAGAGTTATGCTGATCAGAAGGCTCGTGATGTAGCATTTATGGTTGGAGAGAAGGTTTTGCTACGGGTTTCACCCATGAAGGGTGTGATGAGGTTCGGGAAGAAGGGCAACTTGAGCCCTAGGTATATCGAACCTTTTGAGATCCTTGAGAGGATTGGTGAGGTGGCCTACAAGCTTGCATTGCAACCTAGCTTATTTGTAATTCATCTGGCGTTCCATGTTTCGATTCTCCGAAAGTATTATGGTGATCCGTCTCATGTTTTAGATTTCAGCTCAGCCCAATTAGACAAGGATTTGACTTATATTGAGGAGCCGATGGCTATCTTGGACAGACATTTCCGAAAGTTGAGATCAGAGAATATTGCTTCGGTGAAGGTTTAATGGAGGGGTCATCCGGTCGAGGAGGCGACCTAGGAGACCGAGCATGACATGTAGAGTCGTTATCCTCATCTATTCATCATTTCAGGTATGTAACCACTCAACCGGTCGTTTTGTGTAATTGCATCTCGTTTCCTCATTTGATGCTTCACACATGTGTGTTTATGGTTTTATAACTTATAGAGTGGATTTGTTTCATTCTGGGAATATTTCGGGTTGATTTGGACCCTTTGATTCTTGGCTTAGAAGCCTAAGTTGTTTATGTTGACGAATGGTTGACTTTTGTGAAGACGACCCCGTAACGGTGTTTCGATCTGATAGCTTTGTATCGTGATTTTGGACTTGGGCGTATGCTAGGAATCGAATTCAGAAGACCGTACGTTCATTTGTGTTGTTTTGCCAAAAAATGGCAATTTCAGGTGTCGCGATCCCAATATCCCACCTTAGGATGTCGTGCTGGAACCTAGTCTCTAAGACTAGGTAAGCCTAATACATGCCAATTTAATAAAAGAATGGAACTATTTAATCATTTATCATAAACCATTAACTGACATACATAACCGCAAGCGGCCAATAGTTATACATTTCCTAAAACCGGTAGTACGGGATCATAAGCACTACTAAAACACATTAGAATTTCTAAACACAATACTGTTTCGAACTACAATTAACAGAAACATAATGTAGTAAGATGGTGACTCCAAGGCCTGCGAACATCAAGAAAGTATACCTTGAAGTCTCCCGCCATTCAGACGCAACTCTCAACAACACGATCAGAATACCTGGATCTGCACAAAAATATGCAGAACTGTCGCATGAGTACGCCACAACGGTACCCAGTGAGTATCAAGCCTAACCTTGGTAGAGTAGTAACGAGGCCAGTTCACGATACCTACTAGACATAGAAACCTATACAAGATATACATAAGCTAACAATGGAAAGAATATCAATGTAAAACCAACGTCGAAAAGATTACCAATTAACAACCAACAAAGAAGCAGTAGAAACACAAATGGTAGCAAGTATTAAACTAGTAATAAAGAAATAATATAATCAGGACACCGACGAGATGTAAATGAACTCAAATATGGAAAAATGGAAGACAACTCAAATAAACAAATTGCTCCCAATGCATGGACATACAACAAGAATTACCCTGAGGCACCATACCTCATAAACCACAAGTCATTAACCACAATTTCTAATCTTACACATATGACACCTTGTGCCCACAATAATAATCACCTTCGCACGGTAAAGCCCACGTGCTACCGCGTACTTTGCAACTGTGATAAATATCAAATTAGATGAACGAGATATATATTTAAACACCATAAAACATAATAGCAATCTTGAATAAAGTAAGGTGTCAAATGAAATAATGAGTTTATTTTAGAAATTAACTAAAGCAAAATAATATACAATTTATACGAAACAGAGTATCAGATGGATTTAGTTTAGAAATCAATAAGATTGAGTAAAAGTATCATTTTTAAACAAAGAATACTTGAATTAAATTAACAAATTAAATATAGTGTTTGTTAAGGAAAGAAATGATAACAACTTTAAGTAAGGTAAACATCTAACCGGGTGATTAGTATAATTTGAGAACCCAATTATAGTGAAAGTGTGATAACCATTTAGAATAATAAGGCACCGAGTGAGTGTAACGACCCGACTGGTGTGTTTTGAGCATTTTCATGATGTTTAGTTATTTGAAGTCTTGAGTAGCATCATTTTATGTATTGTGACTTGTGTGAATCGTCGGTTTGGTTTTTAGGTTAATCGGAATTGATCTGGAAGAATGATTCTCAACTAGAAAGCTTTAGATTGGAAGAGTTTTCAGGTTAATCGGAATTGGTCTGGAAGAATGATTCTCAACTAGAAAGCTTTAGATTGGAAGAGTTGACCAAGTTTGACTTTTCAGTATTTGACCTCATATTGGAGTTTTGATGGGTTCGTTTGCTCCGTTATGTTATTTTGGACTTAGGAGCATGTTTGGATTGTGATTTGGAGGTCCGTGGTTGATTTTGGCTTGAAATGGCGAAAGTTGAAATTTTGGAAACTTTGACCGAGGGGACTTTTTGATATCGGGGTCAGATTCTGATTTCGGAAGTTGGAGCAGGTATGTAATGTAAAATGTGACTTGTGTGAAAATTTTGAGGTCAATCGGACATGATTTGATAGTCGGCATCGATTGTGGAAGTTTGAAGTTTCAAAGTTCATTGATTTCGAATTGAGGTGTGATTCGTCGTTTCGATGTTGTGAGTGTTTTGAGGCCTCGGTACGTCCGTATTATATTATGGGACTTTTTGGTATGTTTGGTCGGGTTCATGAGGGTCTCGGGCGTGGTTCAGATTGATTTCGGGCTATTTATCTTCATGTTTTCAGTGCTGGTGTGTTCTGGTGTCTGGTGTAATATTTCTTCATCGCATTCGTGTGGCAATTATCGCGAACGCGTACTGTATTTTTATGGCAGCAGCAATTGTTCTTCGCAATCGCGAAGTATGTTACGCATTCGCGTAGAGTTGGGGGCAAGTATACTTCACGTTCGCGTAGTGTTGAGGTTTGGAAACTAGAGCTGGGGAATCGTTCATCACAATCACATAATATGAGTCGCGCTCGCGAAGCTTTGGAAACAGTGGTCATCATGTTCGTGTGGGCTTTATCGCGAACGCGTAGAGCCTTTTGTGGTAATGTGCATTTTTGTTCATCCCAAACATTTTCCGCGTTCGCGTAAGAGGATGCCTAGGCAGATTATAAAGTACTCTATTTCGAGGGTTTCATCCATTTTTACATTTTTGGAGTTATGGAGATAGGATTGAGGTGATTCTTGAAGAAAATTTCATCATATAGAATTGGGGTAAGTGTTCTCTACTCGGTTTTGGTTATATATCATGAATCCATCTTTATTTTTAGCAATTGGTTGATGAATTTTTTTTCTCTAAATCCACTAGACATTGTGCCTAGGGTATGTTTTCATACATAAACAAAAAATACAATACAAGAGGGGGACATAGACCTGACCTCCGAACTGAAAGGGGCATTTGGTTATCTATATATGATAACCAAATGGGTCCTGAAATCTGTGATGGGTTAGACCTATGGTGAAAAGCCAAGTTCCTATCCTTGCTAGATACTTGGGTACAAAAAAAAAAGTGAAGTATACTGTGGTCAACTATACAAGAGAGCAAGAAGTCCTAAATCTACTGGGTACATGGGCTGGAAGATCAACTTCCATATACAACAAATTCTACCGCTATTACTAGTATAGACAATCCCTATGAGGTATGGCAAAAAACAATTGAGAGAGAGGGATACTATCTTCAAAACATATTAGTTTCACTCAAATCCGACTCCAATTCGATATTCAAAACTCAAAAATTCATATTATGAAACTTTAGGCCAAAACCCCCAACTTCCTCTTTAAATTCATCAACCAATCAACCAAAGAAAATTGGTTGATGAATTTAAAGATGAAGTTAGGGGTTTTGGCCTAAAGTTTCATAATATGAATTTTTGAGTTTTGAGCATCGAATTGGAGTCGAATTTAATGAAATTAATATGGTTGAACTCGTATTGAGTGGGTTGTCGGATTTTATGAGTTTTGTTGGGTTATGATGCGTGGGCCCGGTTGTGACTTTTGGCCGATTTTGGGTTTTAATTAAGGATGCGATCTTTATCCTTTGGAATTATTTTCTTGGGCTTTATTGATGTATTTGAGTTGATTTTGGCTAGTATTGAGCCGTTCGGAGGTCGGTACGCGCGAGATGGCATTTTCGGATTATCACTTGGCTTGCTCGGTAATGGAATTGGCTTGTTCGAGGTAAGTAACACTTCTAAATTTAGTGCTGAGGGTATGAAACCCCGAAATACGTGTTATGTGATTGGCATTGAGGTTATGCACATGATAGGTGACGGGCGTGTGGGCGTGCACCATGTGAATTGGGACTCCGTTGTTTCCATGGCACTGTATAATGGTCCTATTTTGTTGATATCCGTATTTTCACCATGTGATGAAATAATTGAGCTGTTAATCATACTAGATATCATGTTTAGGCTTTATGCCGATACTGTTGGGACCCATAGTGGTTGTTTCTTGTTGTCATTTTACTGATTTCATTGATATTTTGTACTCAGTCATATTCATGCATTCATATCATATCTTAGTCTCAATTGTTATTTATTGATACATGATATCATTATTATCGGGTTAGTTTCATGACATTGTGATCCTGTGAGTGAGATTGGAGATATTGAGGACTGAATGAGGCCGAGAGCCTGATTATGAGTGACAGTTATGGAATCGGGCTGCACACCACAGCGGTAATACTGATTTTATGATAGCGCTTGGACTGTAGAAATCCCTCCGGAGTCTGTACATACCCCTAGTGAGCGCAGTTGATTATATTGAGCGATGGATCTTCCCTGTACATGGATCTTTTCCGAAACATTTATATACCTGGGGATGGATCTTCCCGACGGGCTGGATTTTTCCCTACTCAGTACTGAGTGACTGTTGGTCAGTTGATGTATATATTCCGGGATGGATCTTCCCTGGGACGGATTGGCCATATACAGTATTGAGTGTTTGAGCATGATGAGTGGAAAGTATGAGGCAATGAGATTGAGTACTCTGAGAGTGTGAGTACATGAGTTCATCTCTGAGATACATGGCATTGACATACACACATGACATACATGCATAGAGATGCATTTTCCTTATGTTGTACGGTATCACGTCATTCATGACTTTTCACACATAGCATTTCACACTTGCTATCTGGAAAGAAAATGAAACATCTTATTTATTGTGGAAAGAATTTTTGGAAAAATTATTGTTTTCAAACTCTCATATTTTTCGATGATTTCGGTAAAGGATTTGGATTTCACTGATAATTTTGAAAAGCGGAACTATTTCGGGAATTGTGAATAAGCCGAGCATTTTAAAATCTGAGTTACTTCTTTTATTACTTTCCCATATATATATATATATACTTGTACCTACACACCACAGAAGACTAGTTATGATTATAGTCACCAACAAGAGTTGTAGTGGAGTGGTAAATACTCCTTCATCCTTAACCAGAGGTCTCGGGTTCAAGTCCCTGGGTTTGGAGTCGACTTTTTTAGGGAGTACTTTACCCCCAATGTGGGACTTTGCAGCGCGAATTCGGATTTAGTCGGGCCCCATTGTGGATACCGGACACCGAGCGAAAAACAAAAAAAAGTTATGATTATAGTCAAATAAGAAAAAATATGGGAAGAAAAAACGGAATGGGAAGAAAAAGATTATATAATTATGCAATTAAGACTCTAAAGTAATTTAAGGAATATGGGAAATTGTAAAAAGTTGTATTTGTGAAATATTTTTAAAGTAGATGTAATTTCTATTTACTTATAAAATTTTCAAAAAATAGCCTGGTGCACAAGGTATTCATCATTCATGGAGGGTCCGGGGAAGGGGCTCACCCCAAGGGTGATGTAAACAGTCTACCATAATGCAAATATTAGTGGCTAATTCCACGCTTAAACCCATGACCTATAGAGCATACGAAAATAACTATACTGTTGCTCCAAGATTCCCTTCACTTATTAAATCTTGTACTCTAATTATTATGAGCTACTCCTTCACGCACATTCTTAGTAAATATGTAGGCCTGTTCCAAATACATATCAGATTATTAAAATGTTGTCTCCAAATGAATTGTCACGACCCAAATTTTCCTCCGTTGGGTATCGTGATGGAACCTAGTCTTAAGGACTAGGTAAGCTTAATATTCATGGAATAGTAACAATAATAAATAAAAATCTAATATTTTTCTGAAATGAAGAATTCTTTATACAATGCATATTCCCAAAACCCGGTAGTACAAGTCATAAGCTCTATAAAGTTTGCTACAACTTCTAAATACAACTTTTTGGAAGTAAGTAAAAACAGTGTAAATACAGAATAGGAAGGTGACTCCGAAGCCTGCGAACGCGACGACAGGTTTACCTTTAGTCTCCTCGCAAGAATCCGCACAACTACTAACGATCAATACCTGGATATGCACAAAAATGTGCAGAAGTGTAGAATGAGCACACCACAGCGGGGCCCATTAAATATCAAGACTAACCTCGGTGAAGTAGTGACGATGACTAGTCAAGACACTCACTGGTCTAATAAATCAACATGCATAAATATAGGAATGACAGGGCATGACACCTATCTAATGACTACACAATATAGTTAACAACATAACAACTACAATGCAGAGGGAAATACAACAATTAACGATGGAACATCATAATAATGCACAGAAGGATAGACGGGAACACAACCCATGTATGGAAATCACAACACAATAAGGACAAGTAGTAACTCAACACTGCATTAGTCTCCACACCAGGCTTAGCCACAAATACCATTAAAATAGTCACAATCTTCGAGTGTAAACTTTCACCCGCAAGTTTCTATATTGAAAGCTTTAAGGTAATATCTCTTTTAAAGGGAAATTCTTTTGAAATATAATTTTTCCAAGAGATGTCTCTCAGACATAGTTTTCTTCAAAATAAAAACTTTTTAAATATACTTTTCCAAGGAAAGTGTCCTTTAAACATAGTTTTCTTCAACATAAACATTTTCCAAAGGGATAACCTTCAACATAGTTTTTTTTAACATAAATATTTTTCAAATCTCCTTTTCCAAAGGGATATGCTTCAACATAGTTTTATTTAATATAAAATTTTTTCAAATATTCTTTTTCCAAAGGAATGTCCTTCAAACATAGTTTTATTCAAGATAATTATTTTTCAAATTGGACATTCCAAATAATTTTCTTTCAAACATAATTCCTTTGATAAACTCTACCGGGATCCCGTCCCGTAGTTCCGAATTCATCACACAATACAGAGGATCTCCTAGAATACGTCTGTAGTCCCAAAATAATATGCAGTGCTGGGGGATCTCCCGGAATACGTCCGTAGTCCCAAAGTAAATATGTAGTGCTGGGGGATCTCCCGGAATATGTCCGTAGTCCCAAAATAATTATGCAGTACGGGGGGATCCCCCAGGATACGTCCGTCGTCCCCAATTTAAATATGTAGTACAAGGGGGATCTCCCAGAATACGTCTGTAGTCCCCAATTTAAATATGTAGTGCAATAACCAAAGACAACAATTATAGCACGGCAGAAAACTCATACATCATCGCATCAAATACAAAGCAACCATGACAATGACATAAGGTAAGGCGAATAAATCATACAAGAACTTAAATTCACAAGGAAATAGTAGAACATCGTTCACAAGGACTAATCACGGTAAAGAATACTAAGTGTAAAGAGAACAACTTGACCAGTGAAAAACAAGACAAGCAACAAATCCACAAATTCAAGTCAACAACAAGAAGACAACACAAGTCAAATAATTCCAAGTACGGACAAGTCGACGAAGATATCATTTATCTAAACCCCTTATGAGGTTGAGCAATTATGATGGATATTCAACAATTTAATTAATTATAGGCAGTTTATGAAAATATAGCATGATGATAGAGAGGTAAAACCTTTGGTTAAGTCAAATCAGAGTCAAGTAGGCGGTAAGGGTGGATCGTAAAGCAATTAGTTCTAATCAAAGCATGTAGAGGGGAAACTAGTGAATAAGGACTCAAGTGTATCAATGACAACTTCATACAAGGTGAATACAAGGACCTAAGAACCCTAAGAGGTCAACCTTCTACAAATAAGTCCGAGCACACACTCGTCACCTCTCGTACACGGACTACAATCAACATAGAAGACTCAAATCCTCAGGGGAAATTCACCCACACAAGGTTAGGCAAGATACTTACCTCAAGGAAGAAAACCCAGTACTCTAAAATGGACTTCTCGGTGAAAACGCCTTCGGACGGCTCAAAACTAACTAGAACAACTTCAAAATACACATAAAACTTATAAGGAACTATTCCGGATAATAAAGCTTCAATCTTTTACAAATTCTAAAAATCGGTCCAAAAGTCGACCCCTGGGCCCGCACCTCGGAATCCGACAAATTTTACAAAATATGAATACCCATTCCATTATGAGTTCAACCATACAAAAATTACCAATTTCCGATACCATTTCGCCCCTCAAAATTATGGTTTGTCATCTTAGGAATTTTCTTCAAAAATCCAAATTTTCCCTAACCAAAAACACAATTTAAATAATAAAAAAGAAGACTAAATCATGGAATATGTTAGATTCTAGGTGAAGAGCACTTACCCAATCGATTTGTGTGAAAAATCCTCGAAGAATCGCTCAAAACCGAGCTCCACAAGTCAAGGTATGAATAAAATTGTCTAACCCTCGATTTTGGAATATATTCTGTCTGCCCAGGAATTTGTGCATCACGATCGCGATAGAAGGGATGCGATTGCGTAAAAGAAAAAAAAAGCTTCTGCCAAAAAAATGAGCTACGCGATCGCAGAAATGCGTATACCATCGCGTATAAGGGGGTAGGCAATGATATGCGATCGTGTGCGGAGACGCGCAGACGCATTGAACAAAAGGCAGTACCTTACACGAACACGTGGTACCTGATGCGAACGCGGAGAAGAATAACCAACAACCCCTAATTTCTACTATGCGAACGCGGGGAAAGGAATGCGAACGCGAAGAATAAAAATGCAGGGCTTCGCGAACGCAAAGTTCCTAACGCAAATACAAAGAAGGATTTTGAGGCAGTCGGCAAAAAAACATCGCGAACGCGAAAGGCTGTTCGCGATCACGAAGCAGAACACCAGAAGCAGAAAAACAATAGTTCAAAAATAGGAGGAATTGACCCCGTAGCCCTCCGGGAACACACCCGAGGCCCCTGGGACCCCGTCTAAACACACAAACATGTCATATAACCTAACACGGACTCGCTCGAGGTCTCAAATCACATCAAGATACGATAAAAATACAAATCGCACCAATAATCGAACTTAGGAACTTTCAAATCTTCAAACTTCTAGACTCGTGCCGAAATCTATCAATTCAACCTGGAATGACGCCAAATTTTGCAGACAACTGCCAATTCACATAACAGCTCCAACTCTCGGAATCGCATTCCGACCCCGATATCCCAAAAAGTCAACTTTGGTCAAACTACTCCATTTTCCAAACTTCAAATTTTTCATCTTTCGCCAAATTGCCTCAAATTACTTCACGGACCTCCAGGTCCATATCCGGACCCACGCCTAAGCTCAAAATCACCATACGAAGCTGTTGACATTATCCAAAACTCATTCCGTAGCCGTTAAAAAGTCAAAATTCCGATCAAATTCCATCGCTTAAGCTTCCAAAACTAAAATCCTTCTTCCAATTCGACTCCGAATGATCTGGTAACTGAATTCAACCATGCACCCAAGTCGGTATACACAATGTGAAGGTATTCAAGACCTTAAGCCATCGAACGGAGCTTAAATTCTCAAAATGACCAGTCGGGTCGTTACATTCTCCCCCTCTTAAACAAATGTTCGTCCTCGAACATGCCAAGATTCGCCTCGAACTCATCAAATCACTGAATGCATACTTCCAAATTACATCTGGGGTTGATGCCACGTCACCCCAATCTACATAAGCCTGTCGACACCATATCAACTGCAATTTGGCCCTTCTAGAAACACCGATAAGCCTCAGACCCCGAATTCTCACCTTCTCTTCATTTCCAAAAGACCCGATCCTAAATCCATATCCGGTATCAGTCTCAACCAAATACATCAACTCATGCCTACACCCATAAGGTACGACCACACAACATAACACACCACAAATAGGTCTTTACTAACACTTCTTACAACAATGGCTGCCCGAAATCCGCTCAGCACCGATAATTAGCCTCATATCTGATAGAACTCTGTTTCAAACCTCCATCACACTAATAATAATGCAAGAAACACGAGTACCTCATACTTTGACACCCGAATCACCAAGCCACAACTAACACCACTGAGCACACATTCCGCAAGCTAAAACTTAAGAAGCACAGAATGAAAATGACTGAATATGAAAAGAGGAACACATAAGGAAACTATCAAACAAGCTCGAAAGGCACAACTTTCTATCAATGCTAATCTACAAAACAATGTAACAAGGAAGGAATTAAAGAACATGAACAGATTACAAGGATCCCATCCTGGTATAATTTCCACCGCGGTACTCAGCCCGGTTCAAACATATCGAATCACAAGAGATCACGAGGGTCTCGCCCTCAACTCTAAATCACAAATAGGATATATACCCACGGACTGGAACTTTTCACTAGATCACTTCCTTTAACGAAATTACAACACGTGCTGGCTCCCACACCGGTGGAGCACAAGAATCACAGCTCATAACCACTATACTCAGGAATCACATCAAGCCTACCGTACTGGACAACATGAATTTACCACTAGTCTCATATCTTTCAATAATGAATAGAAACAAACAATAGACACGGGCTACCACTCACAGAATCTCCCAATAGGAGAAAACACGAAAATAGATTGCAAAGCATGAAACTCACCCATAAACGAAAAAACAATTGAGGGAACTTGTCCCGACCAACAGAGCTATAATGAAATACGAATGGTGCCCATCTGTAACAAATCAAAACATACATGTACGATAACATCTGGCATAACGGCCTCCAACCTACTATACGAAACACATCAATGGGCCCGGCCTCCCCCTCTTGGGTGCCCTCTACTCACCTGAATGCCTTGCTGTAACACATCTTCCCGGAGCCTAGGACAATCTCTCACCTCGTGAATGGTATCTCCACACTCAAAACTATGCAATACGAGTACTATGAGACCCACGAGTATCTAAAACCCCATGCTAAGCCGGTAATGCAACTTAACTGGCTGACCTACAAAACCACTACCGTGACGCACCCTGCGTCCAAAATAAGGACCAACAGATCTCTCCAGTCTGCGAGGCCTCCTCACCTCCCTATACTCTCTCTCCTGATCTCGTCTGTCCTCTCGCTCTCGGTCCCACATGCCCTCTAACCGGCGAGCGATCCCTACCACCTGCTGAAATGAAATATATGACTCCAACTCTCGAGCCATGTTGCACCAAATATCATGTCTGAGCCCTTCAATGAATCTACGTGCCTGGCCAAATCACTGAATATGATGGCATACTCTAATAATGATATAGTGCCCTGGCACAACTACTCAAACTCCACGCGCCATGCATCCCGAAGGGACTTGGGGTACAAACTCTCTCAAGAACATCTCTGAAAACTGACCCCATGTAAGTGAAGCTGACTCATCCGGGCTACACAACTCATATGCCCGCCACCACTGATAAGCTGCTCCCTGAAGCTGGAACGTGGTAAAAGCAACCCCACTCATCTCAATAATATCCAAAGTGCGAAGGATGCTATGACACTCCTCCAGAAAACCCTGTGCACTCTCTGAAGCCAATCCGCTTAATGTAGGAGGGTTATATCTCTTGAACCTTGCAATCTAAGATGCTCTCCCTCAGATGCTGCTGCTCTGGACATGAGCTGAACTGGAACCACAGGATGTGTCACCATGACACCTGAAACCTGATAAACGTGAACTCGCTGCTTTAGAGTGTGTGTGTGTGGGTGAGGGGGGGGGGGAGTCTGGGCTCCTCCGCGGGTAGGTGAAGTAAATGGTGCGCCCGAAATCAATCCTGCCTGAGCCAATGTACCAAACATGCTCTGGAACTATGCTAAGTTCTCCTGAAGTCCGGGGGTAACAACAGGAACCTCTGGTGCCTGCCCCCAACTGGAACTGCTGGCGTCTTCTCAACGGCTGCTCTGGTAGGTGTCCTAAATGCAGCACATGCACCTCGTCGACCTTTGCCTCTGCCCCTAGCGACATTTTCCCCTAGGTAAGGTCATTAGGAACCGCAGCTCGTGTCCTCACCATCAGTGAGAGAATGGAATGATAATTTCGAAATTCGAGATCAATGAATTCACACGATAGAAATGAAGAAAGTTGAATTGTCCTAATAGTTCTGTAGCCTCACGAAGATAAGTACAAACATCGATCCGAAAGACTCTACTAAACTCGCTTATGACTCTTAGCACCTATGAACCTAGAGCTCTGATACCAACTTGTCATGACCCAATTTTCCCTCTGTTGGGTATCGTGATGTCACCTAGTCATAAGGACTAGGTAAGACTAATATTCATGGAATAGCAACAATAATAAATAAGAAAATATATTTTTCTGAAATGAAGAATTCTTTATACAATGCATATTCCCAAAACCCGGTAGTACAAGTTATAAACTCTATAAAGTTTGCTACAACTTCTAAATACAACTGTTTGGAAGTAAGTAAAAACAATGTAAATACAGAATAGGAAGGTGACTCCGAAGCCTGCGAACGCGACGACAAGTTTACCTTGAGTCTCCTCAGCAAGAATCCACACAGCTACTAACGATCAATACCTGGATCTGCACAATAATGTGCAGAAGTGTAGAATGAGCACACCACAGCGGTGCCTAGTAAGTATCAAGACTAACCTCGGTGAAGTAGTGACGAGGACTGGTCAAGACATACACTGGTCTAATAAATCAACATGCACGAATATAGGAATGACAGGGCATGACACCTATCTAATGACTACATAATATAGTTAAAAATATAACAACTACAATGTGGAAGGAAATACAACAATTAACGACGGAACATCATAATAATACACAGAAGGATGGACGGGAACACAGCCCAAGTCCGGAAATCACAACACAATAAGGAAAAGTAGTAACTCAACACTGCATTAGTCGTCACACCAGGCCTTAGCCACAAATACTATTAAAATGGTCAAAATCTTCGAGTGTAAACTTTCACCCGCAAGTTTCTATACTGAAAGCTTTAAGGTAATATCCCTTTTAAAGGGAAATTCTTTTGAAATATAATTTTCCCAAGAGATGTGTCTCAGACATAGTTTTCTTCAAAATAAAAGCTTTTCAAATATACTTTTCCAAAGAAAGTGTCCTTTAAACATGGTTTTCTTCAACTCAAACATTTTCCAAATATTCTTTTCCAAAGGGATATCCTTCAACATAGTTTTGTTTAACATAAAAAATTTTCAAATATCCTTTTCCAAAGGGATATCAATCAACATAGTTTTATTTAACATAAACATTTTTCAAATATTAATTTTCCAAAGAAATGTACTTCAAACATAGTTTTGTTCAAGATAGTTGTTTTTCAAATTGGACGTTCCAAATAATTGTCTTTCAAACATAATTCCTTTGATAAAATCTACCGGGATCCCGTCCCGTAGTTCTGAATTCATCATACAATAAAGAGGATCTCCCGGAATACGTCCGTAGTCCCAAAATAATATGCAGTGTTGGGGGATCTCCCGGAATACTTCCGTAGTCCCAACGTAAATATGTAGTGCTGGGGGATCTCCCGAAATACGTCCTTAGTCCCAAAGTAAATATGCAGTGCTGGGGGGTCTCCCGGAATACGTCCTTAGTCACAAAATAAATATGCAGTACATGGGGGATCTCCTAGAATACGTCTGTAGTCCCCAATTTAAATATGCAGTGCAACAACCAAAGACAAAAATCATGGCACGACAGAAAACTTGTACATCACGTACATCACCGCATCAAATACAAAGCAACCATGACAATGACACAAGGTGCGACGAATAAATCAATACAAGAACTTCAATTCTCAAGGAAATAGTAGAACATCATTCACAAGGAATAATCACAGTAAAGAATACTAAGTGTAAAAAGAACAGCTTGACCAGAGAAAAACAAGACAAGCAACAAATCCACAAATTCAAGTCAACAACAAGAAGACAACACAAGTCAAATAATTCCAAGTATGGACAAATCGACTAAGATTTCGGTTATCTAAACCCCTTATGAGGTTGAGAAATTATGAGGGATATTCAACAATTTAATTAATTATAGGCAGCTTATGAAAATATAGCATGATGATAGGGAGGCAAAACCTTTGGTTAAGTCAAATCAGAGTTAAGTAGGTGGCTAGGGTTGATCATAAAGCAATTAGTTCTAATCAAAGCATGTAGAGGGAAAACTAGCGAATAAGGACTCAAGCGTATCAAGGACAACTTCATACAAGGTGAATACAATGACCTAAGAACCCTAAGAGGTCAACCTTCTACAAATAAGTCCGAGCACACACTCGTCACACACTCGTCACCTCTCACACACGGACTACAATCAACATAGAAGACTCAAATCCTAAGGGTAAATTTCCCCACACAAGGTTAGGCAAGATACTTACCTCAAGGACGACAACCCGGTACTCTAAAATGGATTTCTAGGCGAAAAAGCCTCCGGATGGCTCAAAACCAACTAGAACAACGTCAAAACACACATAGAACTTATAAGGAACTATTCCGGATAAGAAAGCTTCAATATTTTACAAATTCTAAAAATCGGTCCAAAAGTCGACCCCTGAGCCCGCACCTCGGACCCGACAAATTTTACAAAATCCAAATACACATTCCAATATGAGTTCAACCAATAAATTACCAATTTCCGATACCATTTCGCCCTTCAAAATTATGGTTTTTCATCTTAGAAATTTTCTTCAAAAACCAACATTTTTCCCAACCAAAAACACAATTGAAATGATAAAAACAAAGACTAAATCATGGAATATGTTAGTTTCTAGGTGAAGAGCACTTACCAAATCGATTTGTGTGAAAAACCCTCAAAGAATCACTCAAAACTGAGCTCCAAGAATCAAGATATGAATTAAATGGTCAAACCCTCGATTTTGGAATATATTCTGTCTGCCCAGGCATTTGTGCATCGCGATCACGAGAGAAGGGGTGCGATCGCGTAGATGAAAAAAAAAGTTTCTGCCAAAAAAATGAGTTGCGCGATTGCGGAAGGGCGTATGCATTCACGTATAAAGGGGTAGGCAATGTTATTCGTTCGCGTGAGGAGATGCACGAACGCATTGAACAAAAGGCAGTACCTTACACGAATGCGGAGAAGAAATAACCAACAACCCCCAGCCCCTAATTTCTACTATGCGAACGTGGGGAAGGGAATGCGAACGCCAAGAATAAAAATGCAGGGCTTCGCGAACACGAAGTGCCTAACGCAAGCGCGAAGAAGGATTTCGAGGTAGTCAGCAACAATACATCGCAAATGCGAAAGCCTGTTCGTGATCGCGAAGAAGAACACCAGAAGCAGAAAAACAGCAGTTAAAAAATAGGAGGAATTGACCCGTACCCCTCCCGGAACACACCCGAGGCCCCCGAGACCCCGTCTAAACACACAAAAAAGTCATATAACCTAATGCGGACTCACTCAAGGTCTCAAATCACATCAAGACACGACGAAACTATGAATCGCACCAATAATCAAACTTAGGAACTTTCAAATCTTCAAACTTCTAAACTCGTGCCGAAACCTATCAATTCAACCCGGAATGACGCCAAATTTTGCAGACAAGTCCCAATTCACATAACATGAGCTTGTCCAACTCTCAGAATCGCATTCTTACCCCGATATCCCAAAATTTCAACTGTGGTCAAACACTCTATTTTCCAAACTTCAAATTTTCCAACTTTCACCGAATTGCCTCAAATTACCCCACGGACCTCCAGGTTCAAATCTGGTCGCACGCCTAAGCTCAAAATCACCATACAAAGCTGTTGATTTTATCCAAAACTTATTCCAGATCCGTTTACATAAAAAGTCAAAATTTCGGTCAAATTCCTCCGCTTAAGCTTCCAAAACTAAAATCCTTCTTCCAATTCGACTCTGAATCATACGGTAACTGAATTCAACCATGCACACAAGTTGGTAGACACAATGTGAAGCTGTTCAAGACTTACGCCACCGAACGGAGCTTAAATTCTCAAAACGACCAGTCGGGTCGTTACATGAACACTTAATATTACTCTTTTCATTTCAATTTAGATGATATAGTTTAAATTGATACAACATTTAATAAAAAAGAAGAAGACTATTGAAATATATGGTCCTAAAAGCTTAAGGTCAAAAGCTTTGGGAAACCATTATATTTGTGTGGTTATAAAAACTTCTCCTTCAAATAAAATTATAACTAAAGTTTTTATCCGCAAATATTAGAAATTTTTTAAGTTACAAGGCATTTTGAAAACTCTTTGTCTGATGAATTGGACTCCAAAAAATAATTGCAGCGATAGCTAGAGGTGGAAATGGTCGATGAGGATTGGTTGTGAAGCAGTTGTTATCGGTGGTCGTTGTTGGTAAAATCTTCTGGCAGTGATAGTGGTGCAATAATAACTGGTGGTGGTTGTTTTATTGTGACCAGAGATATAAATTTTGCATTGGTGGTTGGCAATTGGTGATAGAGGCGGTTGTTGTTGCTGATGATTAGTGGCTGGCGCACTTGTGCAGTGGACATTAGTAGTGGATGTTGTTGAGCGTACACGTGGTTACTAGTGGTAGAGATGGTTGATGATGCTGACTAGCGGTGATAAATTGTGGTGGTGGTTGCGCAGTTGTGGCTGACAGATTGGCAGACCCAAAAGGAATCAAGAGGGTTCATATGAACGCACTTCATCGAAAATTAATACTGTGTATATAGGTAAAAAAAATTGTACGAAAAGTTAATGATATAAAGATTATATTGAACCCACATCAAATAAGTAGACGCTTGGCTTGCTGGTAAAGAGGGTTCAAATTTTCCACATGGTCTTGAGTTTGAAATCGGTTAGTCATATATGCCCTCTTATTTTTGTTTTTTAATATACGTCTGTTTTCCTATGAAAACGAAGCCGTTTATGTTTTTTAAAATATCCCCCAATTCTCAAACAAATAGTCCTAACTTTCCAAATCAAAAAACAATCAGTTTTAAGTGCTTCATCTCTCTCAAAGACAAAGGGCTTCATCTTGGAATCTAACTTAAAGTCCAAGTGATCAATAAGCAACAATTCTAGTTTTCCAATTTTCAATATTTATTTCTCCTTTTCATAAAGTTTTAATCCCAATAAATTTCCTTTACCTCTATGTGATTTCTTCTCTTTGTTGCATTTCAATTTCAAGAACATTGCCTCATAGTCGTATCCTCCATTAGCCATAAACCACTTCTGCTTCTCGTTTGGTCGCTTCTCTCGACGTCAACCTGTCAATTAATACTATCAGGTTTTTCTTTGATTTTTAATCTTTTTTTCAGTTACAAAGCCTCAGAAGGGCAGGTTTTCCAATTTTCTAAATGTATATACTTTCTTATCTCTGTGCTTGTGCATCTCTTGCTGGTTTAACTACAATAGTGATGTGTGTTACTCACACTATTGGTTAATCTTATGGCTAAAATTAGTCGTAGCTGTAGCCTCAAATAAGGTTTTATATATTTTTTATACATCGAGAGAAATTGATGTTATGGAATGGAAATAGTTGGTCTTGCATTATTGTTAGTTACATTTGATGCAATGAAACTGAAAGTAGTATGGAATTATGGATAACCGAGAGAATTTTGATGATATGGCTGCTGGCTTGCTTATGGACATCTCTCCAACTATCTCGGAAGGTCACCTTTCGTTCTTCTCTAAAGGTCATATGTTATATACTTAATTCTCTTCTTTTACTACACACTCTCACTAACACATCAATGATCCATTTTCTGATGTTTATAGTAAAGGTAGAGTAGTAACGTCTTTGTAGCATGAAATTTTATGTGGAGATCAGAAGGGATTGGATTTGTAGAGTTTAATGATCTACTGTTTGCTATTATCCATGAATGAAAGTTTCATTGCAATAGTTCTGTAATCTGATGAGTGATCGTTACTTGGTTGTCTTCGTCCTCACTAAAAAGTCTATTTTTAATTCTTTTTTGCCATGCTAATTTAAATTTAAGTTTAAACATATATAAAATTATTCTTCTAATTCGAATTCTAATTTGGTAGTCCTGCGACAATGAAGAGATATTACCCTCCAGTATCTTCCAAGTTGCCACAATCATGTTCACCCTCTCCAATTGCTACTCCCATGGAACAAAATTTGAACCAATTAGAAGAGCAACCTCAATCCTCTAAAAGACAAAGACAAGAAATAAATCTCAATTCTTTACCGACTGATCCAAAGGAGAGAATACCCATTAGAGACTATCATCCAAATGAGCGTGATGAGATTATAAGAGAATATCTTCGAAGAGGTCCTTACCAACCCCGATATCATAAGTTTCCTCAAAGAGATTTTTTGGGCTTAAAGTGCCATTTCAATCCTAAATGGTTTGATGAATATCATTATTGGTTGGAGTATAGTGTGATAGAAGATGCAACTTATTGTTTGTGTTGTTACTTATTTCAAGATGAATGCATTCATCAAGGTGGAGGATATATATTTTCAAGTTTAGGATTTAAGAGTTGACAGAAAAAGAAGAGATTAGATAAGCATGTTGGTAAGTCGAGCATTATTCATAATCAGACAAAAAGGAAATGTGAAGATCTATTAGAACAAAACCAGTCAATTCAAACTTCATTTCATAGGCAATCCAGTCAAACTAAGCATGAATACAAAATTCACTTGAAGGCTTCAATTGAGGTGGTGAGACTCCTATTGAATCAAGGATTGTTATTCTGTGGACATCGTGAAGATGAATCATCATTAAACAAGGGTAACTTTCTTGAAATTCTTTCATGGTATGCAAAGAGGTATGATCAAATCCGTGATCTTGTGTTGAAAAGGGCTCCAAAGAATGATCAGTTAACTTCTCTTAAAATTCAAAAAGACATTATCATTGCATGTAAGATTGCAATAGTTAAAGAAATTAGGGATGATCTATGCTGACTTTTTACGTTGCTAGTTGATGAATCATGTGATGTATCATGCTAAGAGCAATTAGCTATTGTCATGCGATATGTTAATAGATGGGGATCTGTGGTAGAGAATTTATTGGGATCGTTCATGTTCGTAATACTATTGCTTTGTGTTTAAAGGAATCAATTGTTGATTACCTTGCTCAACATTCTTTGAGTTTATCTTATATGTGTGGGCAGTGCTATGACGGAGAAAGCAATATGCAAGGGGATCTACGTGGCCTCAAAACTTTGATTCAATAAGAAAGTAAATTCGCTTATTCTATTCATTGTTTTGCTCATCAACTTCAACGACAGTGTCCAAAAAGTGTCTTGAAGTGGGAGAACTAGTAGTTTCTAATGTATTGAATATAGTGGAAGGTTCTGGATGATCTTCGAGAATCTCAAGCAAAAAAAGTTCAACAGGCATTAGATATGGGTGAACTTGAAATTGTTAGGGGTTTGAATCAAGAACTTGGTCTTGCTAGATCTGCCGACACTTGTTGGGTTCACACTACAAATCTTTTAAGAGCTTTATTTTTATTTTTATTTTAGTTGTTGATGTTCTTGATACTATTGTTGTTGGTGCCTGGACTTTAGAAGAAAGAGTTAAGACTAAGGGATATCTTACAACTTGTCAAACATTTGAGGTTTCTTTCAGGTTGTACCTAACGAGATATGTTTTGGGGATCACAAATGAGCTTAATACATCCTTACAAAAAATATAACAGGATATTGTAAATGCTATTCTACTTGTTGAAGTGGCAAAGAGACGGTTGAAAAGCTAAGAGTGGAAGAATGAAATTCAATTGTTGATAAGATGTCTGCATTTTGTGTCAAGTATAACATTATGATACCAAAATTTGATGATCGGTATGTTAACTCTGGAAGATCTCGACGGAAAGTTGTTGATTATACTATTTTACATCACTATCGCGTCGATGTATTTTTTAAGATTATTGATTAAAAAATTCAAAAACTCAATGCTCGTTTTGATTAGGTGACAATGGAGTTGCTTATTGGAGTAGTTTGCTTCCAGTTGACTCATTTTTTAGTTTTTACATAGTAAAGATATTGGGAATGGCTGAATTGTATCTTGATGACTTTGATGAAAATATAACGGTTACTCTCAAGAATCATATTGAAAGTTATATTATTGATGTTCGTGATATTTATGAAAGGTTCTCAAATCTACAAGGGTTGATCTTTCTGAAACACTAGTTAAGACAAATAAGCATTTGAATTATCCATATGTGTTTCGACTTGTGAAATTTGCTTTGTTTCTACCCGTTGCCACTACTACAGTTGAAAGAACTTTTTTGTCGATGAAGTTGATCAAGATTTAATTACAAAACCGAATGAATGAAGAATTCATGAGTGGTTGTTTGGTGCCTTATGTAGAAAGAAAAATATTTAACACCATTTCCGATGAGACTATTATGAATATGTTTCAGAAAATGAAAACTCATAGAGGCCAATTTTAGTAATGTATTTTGGTTTTTTAATATTAAATATTTTTTTTGATTTCTTTGTATATTTGCTTCTTCGCATTTGAACCAGCTTGATACAAATTCTAGGTCCGCCAGCCGTGGATGTGGTTGATGGTTAGCAGTGTGACTAAAACTCTAAATCGTTGACTATAATGGTTGTGTAGTGAAAACTGATTGGTGGCTGTATGCTCGCTGGCGGTTGCGATTTGGTGGTTGTATTCTCAAGGACCTAATAGACCTAACAAGAGCTAGGGGTGGGCATAAAACCCGAATAGTCGAATTTTGAACCGGACCGGACCGGATTAGTTCGGTATTTCAGTATCGGTTTATTCGGCATTTCGGTATAATTCGGTATCAATTTTTTAGTTATTCGGTATTTCTACGGTCCTCGGTATTAAAGTTCTGATATTTCGGTATACCGAAACTTCGAAATACCGAATTATTTGGTAGATGTTTGGTTTGAGTCGTTGGACTGCTGACTGTTGTAGTTTACAATTTTACTAGTTTAGATGTATCGTTGGGTACTGGGAAGCATCTTCTTAATTGCAGGGACTCAAATATTGTTGATTGAAGACTAATTAAGTAAAAATCTTCTTAGTTGTAGGGAACCATCGGCTTAGTTTTGTTTGGAAGATATTGTTGATTGAATTGTTGAAGCTTTCTTAGTTAGAGGGGCAAACGTTTCTTATATTTTAACTTTTATTAAAGCCTTCTTACATCCACACGTTAGTAAGGGCATTAGTAAGGGAAATAACATATGAATTTATCCAGTTAAGTGTTGGTGTTGAGTCTGTTTACTGTTGAAAACATATTTAGTTTATTAACATTTTGTACTAATGAAAAATTAGTCTAGTTTGGTTAGCTACCGAAACCTTACCAAACCAAACAAGAAATACTGAACCATATCGAACTACTTTGATACGGTATTTGGTATGCATAATTAATTTGCCGAATACTGAAATACCGAACCGTAGTTCTTAATACCGTAACAAAATACCGAACGCCCACCCCTACTGAACATACCTAAAATATACAAAAAAAGATATCACAAAATCACTTAGCAATTATCAATTTTTAGTCTTGGGCAGTAAAAATCAAGTTAGGGTTCTAACTAGTTTCTAATGTTCTCTCAGATTGTGCGTCTTACAGTAGTCGGGGTGAGTTCTTGATTCTATACGGCAAAGAAAGAGCCTTTTTCTTGGTTTGATGATCAAGACGAGGCCATTACACCTCCATCCTTTCTCTTTCAATTGCTTCATTCAAAAATGATGATCATGCTATTGTTTTCATGTTAACTACTTCGTTTATAATATTTGTTCCATTGTAATTGGTTATTTTGGTTCACCATGACATGTTGATGATCTGTGATGAGCTATTGTATTATTTAATATTGACTGAGTGGCTATGTGATCTTGAATAGCCTATGTGATTAAGTTACTTTACCTGCATTAATGGTTTCTCATATTTAGTTAGACTTCAGACTTTCATATAATGTTTGTCATAACCTTCATGCTTATCATGTTGTATTCTGTTATTCTATACTTAGGGTTGCTATTATAGTCTTCATGTTTATCATTCCATGTTATTTTAAGTTCTATTATTCTACACTTGAGTTGCTGTTAGATGATTTTATGTAGAACATACATGAAAATACATATAGTGATCCTGCATCACTTGGTTAAGATTTGTGAAACCTGACTATTCAAAATGCTTTAATCTATTTACATAAATGCTTGTTAATCCTTAAGTATCCTTTGAGCTCTCACTATGAAAACTTTACATCTATGTCTAACTGTTAGTTGTAAACAGTCCTACTAGAAAGAACTTTTTGCCTACATCAGTGATATTTGTTATGATCAGCCTATCTCTTATAATTTAGGGGGTAGTTGTATTTGTTGTGGTTAAAATTTAACTGTTTTATGTTATTTCAGTACAAATCCACCATGTCTGGTAATCAACCTTAGTTGTACAGTTGATTTAAGTCTACTTAGTATAATGTTTCCCCAGTTCTTAACCATTAATGATTATGATAATATGATTTTGTAATGTTTGAGACTCCTCCTACCTTGTGATAAGTTGGTATTTTACCAACTTATTTCCTCTTTATATTTACGTTATTGTATGATTTTGTTGAGAAACTAAGGCATTTTCTGAGTTTTATTGGCATATTTCAGGTAGCAAGTGAATTAGAGAAGAAACGGAAGAAACCAAGTCAAAATATGCAAAAATAGTGAAAATTGACAGCTGCCAGAGTACTCTTCCCGATCGAAAACATTGGCACGCGATCATATAATGACAGGATACAGTTCATCGCGAACCCAATGCAATTTCTAGGGCCGCGTTGAAGAAGTTGGTCAGGCGCTCTGAATTGCTCTACCCGAACGCAAGATTTGGTCGGCGATCGCGGTGTTTTATAAAATTACCCTTCGCAATCACAAGACTATATACGCGATCGTGATTCACATTTTCTAGGCAGTTCTGGGCAGAAATGGAATTTTACGTTTTTGATCCCCATACCCACAAATACACGACCTAACAGATATTTTTGACAACTTTTACATCTTTGGCAGATCTTTGGCTTATTTGAGTGCATACACTAGAGAGAACAAGTTTTGGAGGCTAGGGTTCTTGCACACACACTTGGGTCTTGAAGATTTGAAGTTTTTGGTTGAGAATTTCTTACTCCTTTATGCTCATTTCTTCATTTCCTTGCTTTGTATTGTATATCTAAGTGTGTAGTATTTATTTCCAACCTTGAATCTTGTTTATGGAAGTTTTCTTATTTAAAGTGTGGATTAAATACCTTGTTGTGCTTATGTATTGAGTGATTTTTATGTATTTATGAAGTGAGTTATTGTTTCTTTAATTATTCTTGTTCTTTAATATTTCCAAAGGGATTAGCTAACCCTAGGACTCGCCCATTAACTCCGAATTAATTTTGGAAAAAATAATTTGGGGTTGGGAAAGATTAATTAACAAGAACTTGAGGTTTTAACCCTCATTTTATAGATTCTACCTAGGAATAAGATTGAACTAGTTGTAGCCAGTGCTTAATCTCTTAGTTGTGTTAGGGATAATTTAATTAGGAAGTCTTATTAGTCTTTGAAAGATGCTAATTAAGAATTATTATCCGTGGCTAATTAACATAAACTCACTCATATTTGTAAAATCGTGAAATATATTGGATCGTTATTTGAGTGTAATTCCCTATGCATCCATACTTGTAGCCTTTGATCATTTTATTTTCTTCCTAGGTTAGTTTACATTTTTGAATTTAGGTATACAAATTTTCACAACCCAATTCTAAGTGTTTGGCATTGCACAATAAGTGATAATTCTTTTACGTTCCTAATCACCTACATATTGTTCTATGTGGGATTCAACCCCGACTCATAGTTGGGTAATTTAGATTGCATGCGACCATGTCCATTTACTTTTTAGTAGTGGATTTGGACGTCATAAAAATTGGCGTCGTTGTCGGGGAACAATTTGGCGTAATTTAGGTTGTTTGAGAAATAAGCGTAAGTACTTTGGTCCAAACTTGTAAATATTTGTGTAATTATCTTTCTTACCTTGGTCCATTTTTCTTGTTTGTTTCTTGTTTATTTTCTTAGTTTTTGAAAGAAAAAAAATGGCATCATATAATTAAAATTGATCGGATGGTAGTTGTTCATACTTTGATGACCCTTGTCCTTATTGTGGAGGACCACACTCGTGGAAAAATTGTGTAAGTTCTCCTGGGGGTGGATTGTGCGCACAATCTCAAACCCATGATTGAATTATTTGTGATAAGTGTGGTCGTAAAAATGGTCATTGGGATGATTGTGCTTATTTGTCCGTCCCTTCCCCAAGTCACCGCTATGATGATTTTACTTTTTGTGATGAAAATTTTAGGGATGAGGAAGTGGAAGAAATTGAGCATGACCGAAATGGAGATTTCATGCTCATGATGGAATGCTTACTTGAAAGAGGAAACAAAGAGAAAAATGCCTTGGAAGAGCTTTTGGAGAATAGTCTCCAAAATGACTTGGCGCTTGAAAGTTTGAACTCACAAATGGAAGAAATTCTTGAAGCTTTAGAGGTCCAAAAAGCCTCGGAAGTGAATGATAGCCAAGAGCCTTCCTTACAGGTTGAAGTCGAAAATCCTTCCTTGGCACTTGATCAAAACCAAGAGAACTCTCAAATGCTCAAAATGAGAGGATGCTGCTCATGTTGGAGGCCGTTCTTGAAAATGAGGAGCAACAAAATTTTGCACCCGATGACTTTAAACAAGGCGTAACTCAGAATGACGAGCATATCCCTACTTTGGAGAATCAAATGAAATTATTGATTGAGGCTCATTATGCCAATCAATTTGAAAGTGTGGAAGGAAGTCAAGAAGAGTCCAATTCCGAGGAAGAAAGTGAGCTTTACTTTGAGGAATCAAGAATTGAACATCCGTCAACCGACTCCATGAGTATTAGTGATGTCAAGAAAAATATGGAATTAGAGTCAACCGGGGTGATTGAAAATATTATTGAGATTGACTCTATTCCGGGGGAAAAGGAGGATGTCAAAATCCGGGAATAATTGAAATTTGGAGGTTTGATGTCACATTCCAAGCATTTTTCAATATTGGAATTATATGGTGATATGGGAGTTGAACTACACGAATCAATGAAGGATTGCGAGGGGGAAAGACTAATACCATACATTTACAATTTGAGGGAACAAGAAAGCAAAATGACATTTCTCACATGAAAGTCAAGAAGTGCAAAATGAAGAAATTAATGCTTGTCTTGGTCATCGACTTACCACACCCCAATGTTCGTGGTCACAAGCTTGACTCCAAGCTAGGTGCCCAGTTTATATCGTCCAAGTGGAAAAGTTGATCCGCATCCTTCCACGACGTTAAATGTGGCGCTTGGTGGGAGGCAGCCCATCGTTTTCTAAACTTTTAGTCGTTTTTGAAATTTTCTTTTTTATAGCTTAGTATATTATTTTGAACTAATCTGCCAAGTTTCAAATTGTTTCGAGTTGATTTGAGTAGGTTGCATGGTCCGGGTAGTCCAAACTAGTAGCTGCAGAAAAATTGCAGAAAACTGCAAATAATCGCGATCACAGGAAAAGGCACGTGTTGGCAGAGAACAAAAATACTCTAACCCTACGCGATCGCTAAAACAGGGTCGCGATCGCGACCTTTTGGCAAATTTTTATACGCGAGCGCATTGGTTGCCTCGCGATCACGGTTAACTGGTAAGTTTTTATTTCAAAACACTGGAAGGAAATACACATGCCTACTTTCACCCAAACAAAGAACGAAACTCTCCTGCTCCCCTAACCCCTTAAACCGTCCCAAATCACTCTTGCTTCAATTCCATTGCATCACTCCTTCATCATTTTCAAGGTACGTGTATTTCTCCCTTAACTCTCACTTTTTCCAATTCTTGTGGTAAATTAGTGGAAGGGAAGCCCTATTCTCGAAATTTGAGGGCTTGAATTTTATTTTTCCTTGTCAAATGAAAATATCTGTGCTTCGTGTGCTTGCTTGCTGTGAGAGGTTGGTTTAGAGTGTGGGTGATGTTCTGTGAAATTTTGTGGTAAATCTCCATGGGTTTATGGTGTGAGCTTGCTAAGGTAAATGGAGAACACCACTTGTTTGATGGAATGCCCAAAAAAAACTGTTACTGGGCGAGGAAGAAGACCCTCGCGATCACGATGCCCCATTCCGCGATCGCGTAGGTCTAATTTTGTTGCGAACATATTTGCCCATCGCGATTGCGTATAAACTTCTGCGATCGCGTAGCTTTATCAGTGCTGAAAAAAATTTTATTCTTTGCGGTCGCGTGAAGAGTTCGCGATCGCGTAGCTTTATTGCCCTTGGAACCCATTTGCTCTTCGCGTTCGAGTGACTTGTTCTGCGACCGCGATTCACTGACGCCCAAGCAACAAAACAGTGTGTTCTCCATTTCTGATCCTAGTGCTTTTTAATCTATTTCTTTGACCTAAATACCTCTAAATGCAGTGTGTCCATACATGTATTTAACATATATACTCCTTTTGTAGGTACTTTGAGCTCTAAAATGGATTCGACACCAAATGAAAATGTTCAAGAATACATCGAACAAGTTGCCGAAGAGGAGTATTTTGATCGGGACATATTCTTATCCTTAAGATGTTTCCAACGCTACGACAAACAACTGTGTAAAAGTATGATCAGGGAAAGAGGCATTCTCTTGACTGACCTTGAAGGTCAATGGCCCGAGTTCTATGGAAGATTAACCAAGTGGATAGATTTGCTTTGCGGAAGAGCCAAGACCAGCCAACAATGAAGTGATCCAAGAATATTATGAAAATGCTGTGGAAACGGACTTCAATAATGATTTGGTTGTTAGCGTCAGAGGCAAACAAGCCCGCTTTAGTCCAGAATTTATCAATGCACATTACAATCTTCCTAATGCTGACAATCAAGTGTACAAGGATCGAGCTCAAGGGTTGGGCATACAGTGCTTTGTAGACCATTTGCACGGTGGGAAGAGGCCAAACTGGATAAAAAATCACTCTAGGATCGAGTCTTCATAGTTCACTGCAGAGGCCAAGACTTGGCTCTCTATTATCTGTGCTTGAGTCATGCCTTCACGTAATGAGACAGAGGTTACACTTGAGAAGGCAAGAGTGATTTGCACTATCATGAAGGCATACTAGTGAATGTGGGACAACTTATTGTTGATGAGATAGCCGAGGTTGCTGCAGAGAGGACCAAGAGCTTGTTCTTCTCATCCCTGATCACCCATTTGTGCTATGAAGCAGGGGTGGAGAAGAGGCCAACAGAGAAGGAAAAGAACCCAGAGAAGCTCATACATCCACTGCTGAGAAAGGGAGCAGAGAATGCATAGAAGAAAAGGAAGATTGATTTAGCATCTCCCTCCTTTGGCTAGTTCCCTGATACCATCACTGAGACACTTTGTGCTCCCCCAGAGGCCACTGGGACTTGTACTGCTACCACACCACTTGATCAGGGACCTCTCACTCTTAGGTATATCTCTCGTCGGGTTTATGGCATGGAGACACAGGTTCGCATTCCGGAGAGGGCACATCTGCAGGTCCAGGTGGCCAAGGAAAGGCTCCGACTTTGTCAGATCTTGCTAAGGAGAAACATGACATTAAAGCCAAGTTGGGGAAGATTGAGCAGAGGCAGCAGAAACAAAGAGAGCATGAAAAGAAGAAAAGCAAATTCCTGACAAAGATAATGAGCACCTTGAGGAAGTTTTGTGGACTAGATGACTGTGATGAGGATGACTTGGAGCTCTCAGTTCCCAGTACCTCCAGCTCCGAGTGATGCCATTCAGGGAGCACCTCTTTCATTTTAGCTTGTTTTGTTTAGTTGCATTGGGGACAATGCAATACTTTCGGTTGGGGGTGGCTCATATATGATGGATGTACGTGGAGCATTATCAATTTTTGTGGACTTGTGTAAATTAGTTGACATTTGTAGTTTATTAGTAATGTTTTGTAGTTTAATCCTAGCATATTAGCATTAAGCATTTTCTTGTCAGTTGGTATTTCATCGTAGTGTTAATGAAACTCCTTGGTTTTTTGTTATATCGCGGTTATTTTCCAAGGAATTTATTTATGTTGAACCGGATGACTTCTCCCTGTGATGGATGGCGTGACAACTTCCTTAAGGGATTAGTCTTGTTTAGTTTTTTTTTTAAGAAAGTAAATAATTTTTTTAGTTAGTGTAGTAGCTAGTTGTGAATAAATTAGTTTTTTGGGGTGTGATCTTGTGTCCATAAACCAACATATGACTCGTTTGGTACCAACATAATTTAAACGTTGGCATATGAATTTTTTGATCTTAATAATGAAAAATGATTAAAGTGATGTTCCCTGTTGTGATTTTTAGATTCTATTTTTGGTTCTTTGATTCACTAAATAGCTTCTTAGGCTATATGTGACTTCCTTGAGATTCATTGGTTTCAATTAGATTTTGGATTTGTATTCCAATTGAGTTTTCATGTGCCATGTGTGGTGAGATTTATTGTGAAGTTCTTTTGCATCATTTGTAGTCTAGAACTTGCCCGGAATGTGCTTCAAGGCGAAATCCTAGACTAACTTGGTTTGAAGAATGATATTAGGCCTTCCATAGACCGCCATTGTGACTAAATTTCCTACCCATGCATATTTTCCCTAGTCAACCCCTTTGAGACATTCAACTTTTTATTTGGAAACCATGTTATAAGCTATCGTTCTTTATTGATTTTCTTTTGGCACCATACCTCACGAAGTACTTTGAAGTATGAACATAGGCTAAAAGCCTAAGTTTGGGGGTGAAGGTTGAAAAAGTTATGATGTGGGAGTTGATTAAAAGGTGAAAGGTGATACAAAAATAAAAAAAAGAGAAGAAAAAAAATTAGGAATTGTGAATAAATGGAAGACTAAGTGATATATATATATAAAAAAAGGAAGAAAGGGTGAAAAAAATTCTTGAAGGAAGTGGACTTTGATCGTTGAAAAAGTGTAGTGCTTAGGGAGGTTTTGAATCACTCTTACCAAATTGTACCCTACCTTAAACAAAAGCCTAAACTACAACCCTTTAATTCCTAATTGATTTTGAACCAAGTGTGTCTACATTAGTGGAGAAATATATGAAGGGCGAGCCAATGGCACTACTTTTGTGCATTTGAATATCTTTGAGAGAGAGAGAGAGAGAGTTAATTCTTTCCATTTGACATCCCATTTATATTTTAAATTGCAATTTATGAGTGTGAGATTCTCTCTTAAGTGTGAGGGCACATGAGATTTGAGTTGTGAATTTAATCCCATTTTCAATTGTGAGGAATGAACGAGGGAAGATAATTGTGATAGAGAGGCAAATTTTGAAGCTTTAGTGTCATGGCTTGGTTGCTACTTTGATTAATGTAGTGCTTGAGCACTTGAATTGAAATAAAATATGTGAGAAGTTGGTAATTCATATGCCTTGGATTAATTTTTGGTACCAACCGAAGTCATTAGATTGTACTTAAGTTGAGCCTTTTTGACTTGAAATGATGTGTGATATGCCATTAAGCTTGATTGGTGATTTCATTGAAGAATGTTCTTAGTCGTTGAATTGCTTGAGGGCAAGCAATAGTTTAAGTTTGGGGTTTGATAAGTTGGTATTTTACCAACTTATTTCCTCTTTATACTTACGTTATTGTATGATTTTGTTGAAAAACTAAGGCATTTTCCGAGTGTTATTAGCATATTTCAGGTAGCAAGTGAATTGGAGAAGAAACGGAAGAAACCAAGTCAAAATGTGCAAAAACAGTGAAAATTGACAGCTGCCAGAGTATTCTTCGCGATCGCAAATGTCATGACCCAAAATCCACAAGGTCGTGATGGCGCCGGATATCATTGTCAGGCAAGCCAATCATTTATTAATTCAAACAATTTCCTGTTTTTAACATTTATGAAAAAAAGCATTTCCTTTCACTTTATTACATATTAACTAAATAAAATCTGTCGAGTAAAACAATAGTTTGAATATATCATATTAGCAATTATATCCCAACACATCCCATAATCCGGTGTCACGAGTACATGAGGAATTTCTAAGAATTTATACAATCATTACAAAGCTTGTCCGAAATACAAGTTGGACAAGGAATTTAAATTTAAAATAAACACAGTACGAGGGAGACTCTGTCAGCTGCGGATCGCCTCCGGATGATGCAGCTCGCCTAAGTTTCTGAATCCTCCACATTTCTATGAAAGTACCTGTGTAATAAAATGCACACCAAGTGTAGCATGAGTACAAAAATAACGTGTACTCAGTAAGTTGCCCACCTAACCTCAGAGAGGTAGTGACGACAGGTCGAATTAGACACTCACTAGGGTCCAACAATTTATTTAACAGCATAAGATGAACACGATAGGCATGTAAAGGTAGTAAAGAAGCATATATATAAGGCACTGAAATCCAAGTAAATACTGGAAGTAAACAAACAGTTACCACTTTCTCATTATTTTCCCAAATATCTTAAATAAACAATTTCCTCTTTGTGTTCCCCCAAATATCATAAATCAACAATTACTTCTTTACTTTCCCCCAAATATATTATCACTTCAAAAATCATGAAAAACATTTGACAATTTAGCATGCGCATACAGGATAAGGACAATCGTCCTGAGCCATCATAATAATCATCTTTGTGCGCTGCCGAGGGTCGAACGACTCCCATGGATGTACAACGCCCCAAAACTACCACATAACGACCAAGAAAATGATAATTCATCCTAATACTCACAACAAATTCAAATTACATATTTTCCCAACCCCGCTCAGTGAATTGACCAAAATGCCTTCGGGCCCACGTGCCCGTAAATCCGAAATTTCTTGAAGAGGTATTCTACCCATAGCCTTACTAAATCAAATATATAATTTACTCTACATTTCATGCTCAAATTCGTGGCTAAAAAATCCAAATTACCCTTTCTAGGTTTCCTTAAGATTTCCAATTTCCTACCGATTTCCATATCTAATTCCATGCATATACTTGTATTTAACTTTGAAAACATGAAGAAATTACTTACCTTGACATTTCATGAAGAAATCCCCTCCTTGAAGCCTCCCAAGATCGACCAAACCAAAGAAGAAATGGCCAATAGCCCCGGTTTTAAAACATTTTGTCCAACCTCGATTCTGCACCTGCGATCCTTCCTCCGCACATGCGCTCCTGCAAGTGTGACCATTCTCCCGCACATGCGGCCTCCTCAGCTCCAGCCCAAAATTGCACATGCGCCCCAATGCCAGCATCTGCGACCTCGTAGGTGCGGAAATACCATCGCACCTGCGCTCCTAGCTGGAGAATCAATCCTTCACACCTGTTGTTCCATAGCCGCACCTGCGGCCAAAACCTCGCAGGTGCGGTCACACCAGATGACAGCAATTCCAGCCTTCTTCTAACTTCAAACTTGATCCGCTAACCACCCGGAATCCACCCGAGGCCCCCATCCAATTATACCAACCTGTTCCAAAACATAATGCGGACTTGCTCGAGGCCTCAAATCACATCAAACAACATCGAAACCACCTATCGCACCCAAATCCCAACTTTATGAACTTAGAAATTTCCAGCTTCTACATCCGATGCCGAAACCTATCAAATCATGTCCAATTGACTTCAAATTTTTCACACAAGTCATATTTGACATTACAGATCTGCCCCAACTTCCGGAATCGCATTCCGACCTCGATATCAAAATTTCCACTTCCGGTCAGATTTCTCAAAAACCTTCAAATTTCTAGCTTTAACCAAATGACTTCAAAATGACCTACGGACATCCAAATTCACTTCCGATCGCGCTCCCAACTCCAGAATCACCATACGAAGTTATTCCCAGACTCGGAATCCCAAACAGATATCAACATCACTGAATTGCGCTTCAAGCCAAACTTAATTAATTTTCTTCAAAATACTAACTTCCACAGTATACGCCAAAACACTCCCGGGTTATCCAAAACCCGATCCGGACATACACCCAAGTCTGAAATCATCATACGAACCTGCTGGAACCCTTAAATCCTGTTTCGGAGGCCGTTTACTCGAAATTCTAATCCTAGTCCATTTCTCCAACTTAAGGCTTCTGAAATGAGAATTTTCTTTCCAAATCAACTCTAAACTTTCCGAAATTCAATTCCGACCACACCTACAAGTCATGATACCTGAAATGGAGTTGCTCATGACTTCAAACCGCTGAACGACGCGTTAGAGCTCAAAACGACCGGTCGGGTCGTTACATTCTCCTCCACTTAAACAGACGTTCTTCCTCGGACGTGCTAAGAACTGCTCTGGAGTTATCTGAAATCACTGTTTAACACTTCGAGCACCTGCCCATGCTACCACAACCCATTGAGTATATTAGCTTGATCAAATCTGAAGATTTCTTCTTTTATCCATATAATAAGCTCAGAACCTAGTTCCAATATATAAAAACTGTATCAACTACCATATGACATACCAGAACATGACCGCATACCTTTGCTGAATTAGCACCATGCACTGCATAATTCACCACCTGACCTCAACGATGCTCCCTGAACCTTAATAGCCAAAATTCCATGAATCCGATGCTCCCAAGGCACCTCATGACATATGCATACATCCTGCTATAATGCTGACGATATCAACACAACGGAGGAGATGTGTACAAATTCATACCCAACTGCAGAGTTAAAAAATCATTGAATATCTCATCTTGACTAGACTCATCACCTCATTATGAACCTGTATAATGGTATTTGTTCTTTAATATACACTTCACATAACCTTATCGCACTGGTCCCTGATCCAAAAATCTCGTGTCACCCAGTATGAACTGCTCAGACAACAAATCACACCAAACATGACCAACAACCTCACATGATAGCACATCGCGCCAATAGGCCATAATCCGAACATGATAAGAAAGAATGACTCATGAAGGGACTATTCGACTCACGCAACTAATATGAACTTTTCTCAAAAAATAGGAAGTAAAACATAAGAAAAATAAATATATATTAACCCTCCTCATCATCACACTGTTGCGGCGTGCAACCCGGTCCAAATAACATACCCGTGGCGGCGTGCCACCCGATCCCATCATAAAACTCACATAAGGAAATATATACGGAGCTGAATTGCTCACTATTACNGGCTATCCTGCTCCCATAACATCCCCACTATGCGGGACCTCAAAACATACGAAATTATCAAGCCGTTTCACAACTCACATGGCACACTCATATTATTACCTATTTGACAAAGATGGAACAACACCCGATACCCCAACACCCCTCCTTGAGGGGCGCTATAATGAAATGAACATATCGGGTGTTGTTCCATCATATCTGCCTCAGATAACGCCCATAATCATATTTAAATCCATCCACAAACATCGAGTCTACCTTGCTCGCACCAAACTAGGCTAATAGCATTACCTGGGTCCATATTAACCCATTTTCCCCCATAATACGCAAGAACAACCATCATAGGCGGGACAAACACCCCACAATCCACAACCAAATGAATTGAACGTCTTCTAGGCATAAATTCTCAAATAAGCAATGTTGCACTTCTTTATACTCAGTCAGTATCTTCAATCCATCAAGTGACTACATGTCACACTTATACAATCTTTTCGCGGCCATGCTTCCACGACCTTCCACACAAGGAAACAAGTCTGCACATCCAACACTGACCATACTACGCCGTAAGACAAATCAAGAACCCATAACCACGGTACAAAGCCTCTTCCGCCGAATATCAATCTCAGGTGACACTGAAAACAATACCAGCTTACTCTGAACTTTCAAATCTCTTTTTTCTTGCTCTTCCGAGCTCATGACATCCTTATTAACACCGAACCGCAATCTTGATTCTTACTTCCAGTTACATACTGCTTACCACACCTAACATGCCGATATGAGGTAACGCAAGAATTCTATCATAACTTCTGAACCACTAACAGGGTGAACACTTCATCATATAGAAACCTCTTACTTAACTCGATTCAAGAGTACTATCTTAACACACGAGTGAATTCTCACGACCACCCAATATGCAAATCCTTAAGTAGTAGTCTATACCACCATAACCCTTCCGGGATCCGCCTACACCTGACAGGCCATAGCATTCAAATACTCCCACATGAAATCCGCTACGATGGCCGGCAAGCGCTGCACACACCGGCACAAACCACATGCATAACTTAATCACATTATAGGAAATGATCACTTCCGCAAACGTGCCATTTCAACCATGGCTAATCAATCTATCTTCTTTTAATCATCTTCAATTGCTTCAGGAATAATAGCAACTCCCTTCCACTCGTACCGGACTCAACCCTCACTCATCCCGAGTGACCTTGATTCACGAGACTATGCTGCCGAAATCCCGCAACGCATATCATACCTTCCGGATAATCTTTCTACAATCCGGTGTTCATTTCTCTCACTCCTCCAATACTATCTTACATGCTGAAACATATCATAGAATATTCCAACCATCTTCCTTTTTCTCAGAAATTACTCTACAAAAGCTTTATTCTCGATCATACTGCTGCCTGAAACCCTTAAACGCCACATTCTTAAATTTTGAATTCACCAGGACCTCTATTGAGAGTCACCCACTCTGACTGGCCCTGAATACAATCAACTCCAAGGCTCTTCTAGCACATGAACACCCTTTTCCTTAGCTGTAATAACTTGCCAACACACCGACAATCCGCAACCCTATGATAACACAATCCTGCAACCTAACTGCAGATGGTGGGACTCTCCCACTTAGCCCGAAGCTACTCCTTGCACCACTCTAGACCCTGCCGAGATCCTATCTCCTTTGATAACCCGATCTTGCTCAACCAATCCGTCCAATTCTTCCAAATTCTCTTGCTAGCACTCCCTAAATACTCAAGTTCTCTAGCATCATTCACACATTCTGCCTCCTACTGAATAGCCACTAGAACCCCTCATCGAGACCTGCCAACCATGCCACTTCTAACCTATGCATAGGAGATAACCCACCTGTGCAAATCACCCGCGGACACCTTCCAACGACGCTGAAATGCATGTTCTCTGCGACTTCAATACCCTATCCTACGCCCTGCTTCATTTACCAACTTTACTAGTCCGTCCGCTCCTCATGGACATCCATTAAATGCACGACAATAGCTTTAAATTCCAAGCTATGCTGTCGTTCCCTCACTTTGCGACTGCTCGATTTCCTCTTCTTACACCTGGCTTCCTAGAAATGGAACCACCGCCTAGCCTCACTTCAGGATCATTCTCTTTAACTCTTAAACCAACAGATCACCACGACTTCAAACTCTCCGAAGATCACCTTTCTCTAGCTGCCTTCATTATCAACACCTATCCGGTATTGAATCACCACACCTCACAGTCTCTACTAACCGCATTCTTCAATACTTCTTCTCAATACTCTGACTCCACACAACCGAAGAAACCATAGCACCAACAAACTTAACAAATTCCAATCGATCGATGACGACGACTTCATGTCACAGGTGCATATCCCACCTCACTTGAAGACACCAAGTCTTACTACTTTATCGACCCCAACCGGACCATTCATAACCCAAATGCCTTTCCTCTGCCGGAACTAAAATACCGAAATCTCGAAATCACATTCTGAGAAGACCTCCCTTCAAACCATTCATCACCCCCAACATACAGGCGAGCATTCTATCATCATATTGACATCGCGCGATAACCAATCGCAAACATCATCACTACCTGAGCATAGCCTTAAGGCTCTCAGAAATACATCTACTGAGCTGAAACAACATATTATTATTTGTAGGGCTATAACAACAACCCCAACCAATTACACATGGAAACATCTCGACTTACATCTGTAGCACCATTTCAATTCCTCAAATTTCCTGATTCATAGCAAGCGCTTCGCGACACGTAAGATTGAGTAGGAATGAACATAGGCATAAGCCTCAAAGGAATCAAATTGCACGATGAGGAATCAAGAAGGGAAGTACTCCTAACAGCCATGTAGCCTCTCGAAGATAAGTATAGACGTCTACGTACCGATCTGCAAGACTCTACTGGACTTGCTCATGAGACCTAAGGGAACCTAGCACTCTGATACCATGTTATCAGGACCCAAAATCCATAAGGTCGTGATGGCGCCGGACATCATTGTCAAGCAAGCCAATCATTTATTAATTCAAACAATTTTCTGTTTTTAACATTTATGAAAAAAAGCATTTCCTTTCACTTTATTACATATTAACTAAATAAAATCTGTCGAGTAAAACAATAGTTTGAATATTCCATATTAGCAATTATATCCCAACACATCCCAGAACCCGGTGTCACTATTACACGAGCAATTTCTAAGAATTTATACAATCATTACAAAGCTTGTCCAAAATACAAGTTGGACAAGGAATTTAAAATGAATATAAGCATAGTACGAGGGAGACTCTGTCAGCTGCGGATCGCCTCCGAATGATGCAGCTCGCCTAAGTCTCCGAATCCTCCACATTTCTATGAAAGTACATGTGCAATAAAATGCACAACAAGTGTAGCATGAGTACAAAAATAACGTGTACTCAGTAAGTCTCCTGCCGAACCTCAGAGAGGTAGTAACGAAAGGTCGAATTAGACACTCACTAGGGTCCAACAATTTATTTAACAGCATAAGATGAACACGATAGGCATGTAAAGGTAGTAAAGCAACATATATATAAGGCACTGAAATCCAAGTAAATACTGGAAGTAAACAAACAGTTACCACTTTCTCATTATTTTCCCAAATATCTTAAATAAACAATTCCCTCTTTGTTTTCCCCAAATATCATAAATCAACAATTACTTCTTTATTTCCCCCCAAATATCTTATCACTTAAAAAATCATGAAAAATATTTAACAATTTAGCATGCGCATACGGGATAAGGACAACCATCCTGAGCCATCATAATAATCATCTCTGTGCACTACCGAGGGTCGAACGGCCTGAACCATAATATTTCTTTCAATCTCGCGTGGCGTACGGCCCTCTCCCATGAGAGTGGGGGAAATAACACTCCGCTCGCGGAACGTAAATTGCGAAGCAGTCACATGCAGTCATGCACAATCAACAGTCAACCCCGACTACGTCGGGAAACAAATACTCTAGTAAATGATAGATTTCTCTTTTTAAAACACAAAATAGTATTTAAATCCTTTTTCGAAATTCACTTGCCAAGGTTTTATAATGTTTAATAATACAACCTTATCCGGAAATAAAATTGCTCGCGAAGGAAATCAATTCTCTTTTTAGATGATTAAGAAAATAAACTCTAATCTTCCTTAGTCATTCGATTACAATTTTGATTATATTAGCAGTCTAATATTACAGACAAGATCACAGGTATAACATGTAAGGCATGCTAGTGGATCCTAGGCTACCCGAATATGCATAATAGTAGCTACGCACGGACTCCCGTCACCTCGTGCATACGTAGCCCCCGCAGCTAGTAACACATACTTAATTAGTTCACCTAAGGGGACAATTCCCCCTCACAAAGTTAGAAAGGAGACTTACCTTGCTCTGAAGTCCCATAACCAACTTCCAAGCCCTTTCGACAACTCCCATGGATGCGTAATGCCCCAAAATTACCACATAACGGCAAAGAAAATGAAAATTCATCAGAATACTCACAACAAATTCAGATTACATACTTTTCCAACTCCGCTCAATGAATTGACCAAAATGCCCTTGGGCCCACGTGCCCGAAAATTCAAAATTTCTCGAAGAGGTATTCTACCCATAGACTTACTAACTCAAATATATAATTTACTCTACATTTCATGTTCAAATTCGTGGCTAAAAATCCAAATTACCATTTCAATATTTCCTTAAGATTTCCCAATTTCCTACCGATTTCCATGTCTAATTCCATGCATATATTTGTATTTAAATTTGAAAACATGAAGAAATTACTTATCTTGACATTGCATGAAGAAATCCCCTCGTTGAAGCCTCCCAAGATCGACCAAACCAAAGAAGAAATGAGATGGCCAACAACCCCGGTTTTATAACATTCTGCCCAGCCTCGATTCTGCACCTGCGATCCTTCATCCACAACTGCGCTCCCACAGGTGCGACCAATCTCCCGCACATACTTCTTCATCAGCTCTAGCCCAAAATCGCACATGTGCCCTATTGCCCGCATCTGCGACCTCAGAGGTGCGGAAATACCATCGTACCTGCGCTCCCAGTCGGACCATCAATCTAGAGCGGCTCCATTTAAGGTATTATGACTTGTAGGTGTGGTCGAAATTGAATTTCAGGAAATTTAGAGTTGATTTGGAAAGAAAATTCTCATTTCAGAAGCCATAAGTTGGAGAAATGGACTAGGATTGGAATTTGGAGTAAACCGCCTCCGAATTAGGATTTGAAGGTTTCTGTAGGTTCGTATGATGATTTCGGACTTGGGCGTATGTCCGTATCGGGTTTTGGATAACACGGGAGCGTTTCGGCGTATATTGTGGAAGTCAGTATTTTGAAGAAAATTTCCTATGTTTGGCTTAAAGCGCATTTCAGTGATATTGATGTCCATTTGGAATTCCGAGTCTGAGAATAGCTTTGTATGGTGATTCTGGAGTTGGGAGCGCGATCAAAAGTGAATTCGGATGTCTGGAGGTCATTTTGAAGTCATTTGGCTAAAGATAGGAATTTGAAGGTTTTTGGAGAAATCCGACCGGAAGTGGAAATATTGATATCGGGGTCGGAATGCGATTCCAGAAGTTCGATCAGGTCCGTAATGTTGAATATGACTTGTATGCAAAATTTGGGGTCAATCGGACGTGATTTGATAGGTTTCGGCATTGGATATAGAAGTTGGAAATTTCTAAGTTCAAAAAGTTGGGATTTGGGTGCGATTTACGGTTTCGATGTTGTTTGTTGTGATTTGAGGCCTCGAGCAAGTCCGCATTATATTTCGTAACAGGTTGGTATAATTGGACGGGGTCCCAGGGGTCTCGGGTGGATTCCGGGTGGTTAACGGATCAAGTTGAGAGTTTGAAGAAAGCTGGAATTTGCTGTCATCTGGTGTGACTGCACCTGCGAGGATTTGGCCACAGGTGCGAAAAAATGGTGGTCTGGCTGGGAGCGCAGGTGCGATGGTACTTTACACCTACGAAGTCGCGGATGCAGGATATGGGGCGCATGTGCGATTTTGGGCTGAAGCTGAGGAAAGCCGTAGGTGCGGGAGATTGGTCTCACCTGCGGGAGGGCAGGTGCGGAGAAGGATCGCGTGCGCGGAATCAAGGCGGGGCAGAATGTTTAAAATCGTGAATTGTTGGCCATTTCTTCATTTTTCTCTTGGTTTGGACGATCTTGAGAGGCTTCAAAGAGAGGATTTCTTCATGCATTGTCAAGGTAAGTAACTCCTTCATGTTTCTAAGTTAAATGCAAGATTATATGCATGGATTAGACATGGAAATTAGTTGGAGAATTAGGATTTTTGAGGAAATACCTAGAAATGTTAATTTGGATTTTTAGCCACGAATTTTAGCATGGAAATTAGAGTATATCTTCGAGAAATTTCGGATTCCGGGCACGTGGGCCTGAGGGCATTTTGGTTATTTCACTAAGCGGGGTTGGGAAATTATATAACTTGGAATTGTTGCAAATATTAGAGTATATTTTTATTGGTTTGCCGTTATTTGGATAGTTGTGGGGCGTTGTGCGTCCGTTGGAGTCATCGGAAGGGCTTGGAAGCCGGTTATGGAATTTTCGGAGCGAGGTAAGTCTCCTTTCTAACTTTGTGAGGGGAAATTTTATCCCCCTAGGTGAACTAATTGAGTATGTGTTACTATCTGCGGGGGCTACGCATACACGAGGTTACGTGAGTCCGTGCGTAACTACTATTATGCCATGTCCGGGTAGCCTAGGACCCACTAGCATGCCTTACCTGTCGACCTGTGATCTTGTCTGTAATATTAGACTGCTAATATAATCGAAATTGTAATTGAACGACTAAGGAAGATTAGAGTTTATTTTCTTAATCATCTAAAAAGAGAATTGATTTCCTTGGCGGGCAATTGTATTTCCGGATAAGGTTGTATTATTAAACATTATAAAACTTGGAAGTGAATTTCGAAAAAGAATTTAAATACTATTTTGTGGTTTTCAAAAGAGAAATCTGTCATTTACTTGAGTATTTGTTTTCCCGGCGTAGTCGGGGTGGACAGTTTATTGTGCATGACTGCATGTGACTGCTTCGTAATTTATATTTCGTGAGCGGAGTGTTATTTCCCCCACTCTCATGTGAGCGGGCCGTATTCCACGGCGAGATTGAAAGAAATATTATGGTTCGGTCGTTCGACCCTCTGCAGTGCACATAGATGATTATTATGATGGCTCAGGCCGGTTGTCCTTATCCCGTATGCGCATGCTAAATTGTTAAATATTTTTCATGATTTTTGAAGTGATAAGATATTTGGGGGAAAATAAAGAAGTAATTGTTGATTTATGATATTTGGGGGAAAACAAAGAGGAAATTGTTTATTTAAGATATTTGGGAAAATAATGAGAAAGTGGTAACTGCTTGTTTACTTCCCATATTTACTTGGATTTCAGTGCCTTGTATGTATGCTGGTTTACTACCTTTACATGCCTATCGTGTTCATCTTATGCTGTTAAATTAATTGTTGGACCCTAGTGAGTGTCTAATTTGACCTCTCTTCACTACCTCTCTGAGGTTCGGCGGGCTACTTACTGAGTACACGTTGTTTTTGTACTCATGCTACACTTGCTATGCATTTTCATTCACAAGTACTTTCATAGAAATTTGGCGGATTTGGAGACTTAGGCGAGCTGCATCATCCGGAGGCGATCAACAGCTGACAGAGTCTCCCTCGTACTATATATATTTTCATTTTTAATTCCTTGTCCAACTTGTATTTCGGACAAGCTTTGTGACGATTGTATAAATTCTTAGAAATTGCTTATGTACTTGTGACACCGGGTTCTAGGATGTGTTGGGATATAATTGCAAAAATGGTATATTCAACTATTGTTTTACTCGACAGATTTTATTTAGTTAATATGTACTAAAGTGAAAGGAAATTCTTTTTTATAAATGTTAAAACAGGAAATTGTTTCAATTAATTAATGATTGGCTTGCCTGAAAACGATGTCCGGCGCCATCACAACCTTATGGATTTTGGTTCGTGACAACATGGTATCAGAGCGCTAGGTTCCTTTAGGTCTCACGAGTCATGAGAAAATCTAGTAGAGTCTTGCAGATCGGTACGGAGACGTCTGTACTTATCTTAGAGAGGCTACATGACGGTTAGGAGTACTTCCCTTCTTGATTCCTGATCGTGCGATTGGATTCCCTTGAGGCTTATGCCTATGTTTATTCCTACTCAATCTTACGCGTCGCGAGCGCTTGCTATGAATCAGGAATTTGAGGAATTGAAATGGTACTACAGATGTAATTCAAGATGTTTCCATGGGTAATTGGTTGGGGCTGTTGTTATGGCCCTGCAAAAGAATAATATGTTGTTTCAGCTCAGTAGTTGTGGTTCTGAGAGCCTTAATTCTATGCGCAGGTAGTGAGGATGCTTGCGATTGGTTATCGCGCGATGTCGATATGATATGATGCTTGCCCGTATGTTGTGGGTGATGAATGGATAGGAAGGGAGGTCTTCTCAGAGTGTGATTTCGAGATTTCGGTATTTTAGTTCCGGCAGAGGAAAGGCATTTGGATTATGAATGGTCTGGTTGGGGTTGATAAAGTAGTAAGACTTAGTGTCTTCAATGAGGTGGGATATGTACCTGTGACGTGAAGTCGTCGTCATTGATCGAATGGAATGTGTTAAGTTTGCCGGTGCTATGGTTTCTTCAGTTGCGTGGGGTTAGTATTGAGAAGAAGTATTGAAGAATGCGGTTGGCAGAGACCGTGAGGTGCGGTGGTTTAGTACCGGATAAGTGTTGATAATGAAGGCAACTAGAGAAAGATGATCTTCGGAGAGCTTGAAGTCGTGGTGATCTGCTGGTTTGAGAGCTACACAGAATGATCCTGAAGTGAGACTAGGCGGTGGTTCCATCTCTAGGAGGCCAGGTGTAAGAAGCAAAAGTCGAGCAGTCGCAAAGTGGGGGAGCGACAACATAGCTTGGAATTTGAAGATATTGTCGCGCATTTAATGGATGTCCATGAGGAGTGGACGGACTAGTAAGTTGGTAAATGAAGCAGGGCGTAGGATGGGGTATTGAAGTCGCAGAGAGCGTGCATTTCAGCGTCGTTGGAAGGTGTCCGCGGGTGATTTGCACAGGTGGGTTATCTCCTGTGAATAGGTTAGCGGTGGCATGGTTGGCAGGTCTCTGTGAGGGTTTCTAGTGGCTATCCAGTAGGAGGCAGAGTGTGTGAATGATGCTAGAGAATTTGAGTATTTAGGGAGTGCTAGCAAGAGAATTTTGAAGAATTTGACGGATTGGTAGAGCAAGATCGCGTTATCAAAGGAGAAAGGATCTTGGCAGGGTCTAGAGTGGTGCAAGGAGTAGCTTCGGGCTAAGTGGGGGAGTCCTACCATCTGCAGTTGGGTTGCAGGATTGTGTTATCATAGGGTTGCGGATTGTCAGTGTGTTGGCAAGTTATTACAGCTAAGGGAAAGGAGTAAAATGGTGATTGTACGTGGGATTTGACGAATGTGTGAAAAAGTTGGCCCTATCGGATCAGGGTTAGGCTTTGGAAGATTTAGAATTTTTCTTAAGGCATAAGTGAGTCTTGGAGTTGATTGTATTCGGGGCCAGTGAGACTGGGTGACTCTCAATAGCGGTCCTAGTGAGTTCAAAAGTTAAGAATGCAACATTTAAGGGTTTCAGGCAGCAGTATGATTGAGAATCGAGCTTTTGCAGAGTGATTTATGAGAAAAAGGAAGATGGTTGAATTTTCTATGATATGTTTCAGCGTGCAGGATAGTATTGGAAGAGTGAGAGAAATAAGCTTCGGATTGTAGAAAGATTATCATGAGGGTGTGAGACGGGTTGCGAGATTTAGGCAGCATAGTCTCGTGAATCAATGTCACTCAGGATGAGTGAGGGTTGGGTTTGCTATGAGTTGAAGGAAGTTTCTATTATTTCTGAGGCAATTAAGGATGATAAAGAAGATAGACAGATTAGCCATGGTTGAAATGGAATATTTGTAGCAGTGATCAGTTCCTTCGATATGATTAAGTTAGGCATGTGGTTTGTGCCGGTGTGTGCGGGGCTTGTCGGCCATCGTAATGGATTTCATGTGGGAGCATTTGAGTGCTATGGCCTGTTAGGTGTATGCGGATCCCGGAACGGTTATGGTGGTACAGACTACTACTTAAGGATTTTCATGTTGGGTGATTGTGGGAATTCACTCGTGTGTTGAGATGGTACTCTTTAATTGAGTTAAGTAAAAGGTTTCTATATGATGAAGTGTTCACCCTATTGGTGGTTCAGAGGTTATGATGGAATTCTCGCGCTACCTCATATTAGCATGTTAGGTGCGCTAAGTAGTATGTAACTGGGAGTAATAATCGAGATTGCGGTTCGGTGTTAATAAGGATGTCACGAGCTCGGAAGAGCAGGAAAAAGTTATTTGAAAGTTCATCGTAAGCTGGTGTTATCTTCAGTGTCACCTGAGATTGATATTCGGTGGAAGAGGCTTTGTTCCCTGGTTATGGGTTCTTGATTTGTCTTACAGCGTAGTATGGCCAGTGGTGGATGTGCAGACTTGCTACCTTGTGTGGAAGGTCGTGGGAGCGTGACCACGGGAAGATTGTATAAGTGTGACATGTAGTCACTTGATGGATTGAAGATTTGGACTGAGTATAAGAATTGCAATATTGCTTATTTGAGAATTTATGCCTGGAGGGCGTTCGGTTCAATTAATTGTGGATTATGGGTGTTTGTCCCGGTGATGATGATTGTTCTCGCGGATTATGAGAGAAAGTGGGTTAATGTGGACCCAGGTAAATCTATTAGCCTAGTTTGGTGCGAGCAAGGTAGACTCGATATTTGTGGATGGATTTAAATAATATTATGGGCTCCGTATGAGCCAGGCATGTTCATTTCAGTAGAGCGCTTTTCATGGAAAGGTATTGGAACAACAGATGTTGCTCCGTCTTCATCAAATTCATGCGATATTGTGATTTGTTCCGTGTGAGTTGTGAAACGGCTTGATAATTTCATATGTGTTGAGGTCCCGCGTAGTGGGGATGTTATGTGAGCAGGATAGCTCTTGAGATCCAGAGTGTATATATATATATCGCACCTCAGTTGTGCTTGAGTTTTGTAGCATGAGGCTTTATCAGTCTCCCCGGGATGGTATTATGCACTTAGCGTGCTTGTGACCGATATTCGGTGATGTGTAATAGTGAGCAATTCAGCTCCGTATATATTTCCTTATGTGAGTTTTATAATGGGATCGGGTGGCACGCCGCCACGTGTGCCGAAACAGTGATGATGAGAAGGGTTAATATATATTTATTTTACTTATGTTTTACTTCCTATTTTCTGAGAAAAGTTCATATTAGTTGCGTGAATTGAATAGCCCCTTCCTGAGTCATTTCTTATCTACCATGTTCGAGTTATGGCCTATCGGCGCGATATGGTATCATGTGAGGCTGTTGGTCATGTTTGGGGTGATTTGCTGTCTGCGAAGTTCACGCTGGGTGAGACGAGATTATCGGATCAGGGATTAGTGCGTTAAGGTTATGTGAAGTGTATATTAAAGAACAAATACCATTATTCAGGTTCATAATGAGGTGATGATTCTAGTCAAGATGAGATATTCAATGATTTGTTAACTCTGCAGTTGGTTATGAATTTCTACACATATCCTCCGTTGTGGTGGTATCGTCAGCATTATAGCAGGATGTATGTATATATATCATGAGGTGCATTGGGAGCATCAAATTCGTGGAATTTTGGCTATTAAAGTTTAGGGAACGTCATTGTGGTTAGATGATGAATTTTGCGGTCCATGGTGCTAATTCAGCAAAGGTATGCAGTCATGTTCTGGTATATCGTGTTATGGCTGATACAATGTTTATATATTGGAACTAGGCCTGGCTGAGAATTTCAAGTGATAGAACTAGTTTATGAGCTTATTATATGGATAAAAGAAGAAATCTTCAGATTGTATCAAGCTAATGTACTCAACTAGGTGGTGGTAGCACGGGCAGGTGCTCGAGGTGTTAAATAGTGATTTCAGATAACTCTAGAGAAGTTCTTAGCACGTTCGAGGAGGAACGTCTATTTAGGTGGGGGAGAATGTAATGACCCGACCGGTCATTTTGAGCTCTAGCGCGTCGTTCATCAGTTTGGGGTCATGAGCGGCTCCATTTCAGGTGTTATGACTTGTAGGTGTGGTCGGAATTGAATTTCGGGAAATTTAGAGTTGATTTGGAAAGAAAATTCTAATTTCAGAAGCCTTAAGTTGGAGAAATGGACTAAGATTGGAATTTTGAGTAAACGACCTCTGAATCAGGATTTGAAGGTTCCTATAGGTTTGTATGATGATTTCGTACTTGAGCGTATGTCCGGATCGGGTTTTGGATTACCCGGGAGTGTTTCAGCGTATATTGTGGAAGTCAGTATTTTGAAGAAAATTTCCTAAGTTTGGCTTGAAGCGCATCTTAGTGATATCGATGTCCGTTTGGGATTCCGAGTCTAGGAATAGCTTCGTATGGTGATTCTGGAGTGGGAGCGCGATCAGAAGTGAATTCGGATGTCCGGAGGTCATTTTGAAGTCATTTGGCTAATGACAGGAATTTGAAGGTTTTTGGAGAAATCCGACCGGAATTGGAAATTTTGATATCGGGATCCGAATGGGATTCCGGAAGTTGGTGCAGGTCCGTAATGTCGAATATGACTTGTGTTAAAAATTTGGGGTCAATCGGACGTGATTTGAGAGGTTTCGACATCGGATATAGAAGTTGGAAACTTCTAAGTTCATAAAGTTGGGATTTGGGAGCGATTCGTGGTTTCGATGTTGTTTGATGTGATTTGAGGCTTCAAGCAAGTCCGCATTATGTTTTGGAACATGTTGGTATAATTGGACAAGGTCCCGGAGGTCTCGGGTGGATTCCGGGTGGTTAACGGATAGAGTTAAGAGTTTTATGAAGGCTAGAATTTGCTGTCATCTAGTGTGACCGCACCTGTGAGGATTTGGCCACAGGTCCGGAGCCGCAGGTGCGAAAAACTGGTGGTCTGGCTGGGAGCGCAGGTGCGATGGTACTTCAGCACCTGCGAAGTCGCAGATGCGGGATATGGGGCGCAGGTGCGATTTTGGGCTGAAACTAAGGAAAGCAGCAGGTGCGGGAGATTGGTCGCACCTGCGGGAGCGCAAATGCGGAGGAAGGATCGCAGGTGCGGAATCGAGGCTGGGCAGACTGTTGAAAATCGTGAATTATTGGACATTTCTTCATTTTTCTCATGGTTTGGACGATCTTGGGAGGTTTCAAAGAGAGAATTTCTTCATGCATTGTCAAGGTAAGTAACTCCTTCATGTTTCTAAGTTAAATACAAGATTATATGCATGGATTAGACATGGAAATTAGTAGCAGAATTGGGATTTTTGAGGAAAGACCTAGAAATGGTAATTTGGATTTTTAGCCACGAATTTGAGCATGGAAATTAGAGTAAGTTGTATATTTGAACTAGTAAGGCTATGGGTAGAATATATCTTCCAGAAATTTTGCATTCCGGGCACGTGGGCCCGAGGGCATTTTGGTTATTTCACTAAGGCGGGGTTGGGAAATAATATAACTTGGAATTGTTGCAAATATTAGAGTATATTTTCATTGGTTTGCCGTTATTTGGATAGTTTTGGGGCGTTGTGCGTCCGTTGGAATCGTCGGAAGGGCTTGCAAGCTCGTTATGGAATTTCGGAGCGAGGTAGGTCTCCTTTCTAACTTTGTGTGGGGGAATTATCCCCCTAGGTGAATAATTGAGTATGTGTTACTATCTGCGGGGGTTACGCACGCGCGAGGTGACGGGAGTCCGTGCGTAGCTACTATTATGCCATGTCCGAGTAGCCTAGGACCCACTAGCATGCCTTACCTGTTGTACCTGTGATCTTGTCTGTAATATTAGACTGCTAATATAATCGAAATTGTAATCGATCTTTTAAGGAAGATTAGAGTTTATTTTCTTAATCATCTAAAAAGAGAATTGATTTTCTTCGCGGGCAATTGTATTCCGGGATAAGGTTGTATTATTAAACATTATAAAAACTTGACAAGTGAATTTCGAAAAAGGATTTAAATACTATTTTGTGGTTTTCAAAAGAGAAATCTGTCATTTACTTGAGTATTTATTTTCCCGACATAGTCGAGGTGGACTGTTGATTGTGCATGAAACATGTGACCGCTTCGCAATTTACATTACGCGAGTGGAGTGTTATTTCCCCCACTCTCATGGGATCGGGCCGTACGCCATGGCGAGATTGAAAGAAATATTACGGTTCAGGCCGTTCGACCCTCGACAGTGCACATAGATGATTATTATGATGACTCAGGCCGGTTGTCCTTATCCCGTATGCGCATGCTAAATTGTTAAATGTTTTTCTTGAATTTTTGAAGTGATAAGATATTTGGGGGAAAATAAAGAAGTAATTGTTGATTTATGATATTTGGGGGAAAACAAAGAGGAAATTATTTATTTAAGATATTTGGGAAAATAATGAGAAAGTGGTAACTATTTGTTTACTTCCAGTATTTACTTGGATTTCAATGCCTTGTATGTATTCTGATTTACTACCTTTACATGCCTATCGTTTTCATCTTATGCTATTAAATTAATTGTTGGACCCTAGTGAGTGTCTAATTCGACCTCTCGTCACTACCTCTCCGAGGTTCGGCAGGCGACTTACTGAGTACACGTTGTTTTTGCACTCATGCTACACTTGCTGTGGATTTTCATTGCACAGGTACTTTCATAGCAATGTGGCAGATTTGAAGACTTAGGCGAGTTGTATCATCCGGAGGCGATCCGCAGCTGACAGAGTCTCCCTCGTACTGTATTTATTTTCATTTCAAATTCCTTGTCCAACTTGTATTTCGTACAAGCTTTGTAACGATTGTGTAAATTCTTAGAAATTGCTCATGTACTTGTGACACCGGGTTCTGGGATGTGTTGGGATATAGTTTCTAAAATGGTATATTCAACTATTGTTTTACTCGACGGATTTTATTTAGTTAATATGTACTAAAGTGAACGGAAATGCTTTTTCATAAATGTTAAAACAGGAAATTGTTTCAATTACTTAATGATTGACTTGCCTGACAATGATGTCCGGCGCCATCACGACCTTATGGATTTTGGATCGTGACAATCCCCAAAGCCACAAATACACGACCTAGCAGATATTTTTGACAATTTTTACATCTTTGGCAGATCTTTGGCTTATTTTGAGTGCATACACTAGAGAGAACAAGTTTTGGAGGCTAGGGTTCTTGCACACGCACTTGGGTCTTGAAGATTTGAAGCTTTTGGTTGAGAATTTCTTACTCCTTTATGCTCATTTCTTCATTTTCTTGTTTTGTATTGTATATCTAAGTGTGTAGTATTTATTTCCAACACTTGAATCTTGTTTATGGAAGTACTCATATTTAAAGTGTGGAGTAAATACCTTGTTGTGCTTATGCATTGAGTGATTTTTATGTATTTATGAAGTGAGTTATTGTCTCTTTAATTATTCTTGTTCTTTAATGATTCCAAAGGGATTAGCTAACCTTAGGACTCGCCCATTAACTCCGAATTAATTTTGGAAAAGATAATTTGGGATTGAGAAAGATTAATTAACAAGAACTTGAGGCTTTAATCCTCATTTTATAGATTCTACCTAGGAATAGGATTGAACTACTTGTAGCCATATCCAGGTGTGCTTAATATCTTAATTGTGTTAGGGATAATTCAATTAGGAAGTCTTGTTAGTCTTTAGAAAAAGCTAATTGAGAATTATTATCCGTGGCTAATTAACATAAACTCGCTCATATTTGTAAAATCGTGAAATACATTGGATCGTTACTTGAGTGTAATTCCCTATGCATCCATACTTGTAGCCTTTGATCATTTTATTTGCTTTCTAGGTTAGTGTACATTTTCGTATTTAGGTATAAACATTTTCACAACCCAATTCTAAGTGTTTGGCATTGCACAATAAGTGATAATTCTCTTACATTCCTAATCGCCTACATATTGTTCTCTGTGGGATTCGACCCCGACTCATAGTTGGGTAATTTATATTGCATACGACCTTGTCCATTTAATTTTTAGTAGTGGATTTGGACGTCATCACCTTGTGAGGTCATAGCTTTGATTGAAGTCTCTGTATATATGGAAGTTTTGCATGATTCTTTGTTTATCCCTCATGATTTCATTTTGGATACTATTTTTGAAACTATACTTAGACTTCCCTTTCCCTTGTTATTCTGGATTGATTCTGGTATAGGAAAAACTTTCTATTTTAACTGATTGAGTACAAATAACTTGCCTATGTTATTGTTTGAATCTTTGCCGAGGATCTTAAAGGATTCAAGTAGTGTTACTAACATGTGTATATTCTCATGATAATGTTTGTTATTAAACTAGTCTGTATGCTAAGGTAATTGTATATCCCAAAGCAATTACAACTCTAAACTATGTGCTATTCATATTGATCCCAATTGTTTGTTTCTTTAGCAATAACAGTATGATGCCTTTGTGTGTATTTGGAAATTTTAACTTCATGTCGGTCTAGTATGTTAATCAATCCCCTAGAGCTAAAAGTATTGCTATAAGAAATGGGAACTGTCTCTATGTGTTTTCCTATGTTATTCTATTAACTAAACATATGCTTTTGTGGTAGAAAATGTCATAGTAGTTGGTTTACATTGAAAGAGCCTCGTTGGCATTTAAACATATAGGGAAGAATGAGTTGGTAGTGGTTAGAGGTATTTGGGATTAGAATTTAACTCTAGGTTGGGCTGCTCTCCGCGACACAAGCATTGCCTTGGGCCTTGAGACCATTGGAAATTTTGAAGTGTCGGGGGATTCAAAGGGGCCATCGACCTTGAGAAGAATTATCTCATTAGCCTTTAATTCATTGACACTTATTATTCTCTTTGGGCTTGGCATTTAATGACAATGAAAGATGTTCAATGTGGATCATTTACTATGCCTAACCTCCACATTAGTATGACTTACTTAGTATTTAAATACTTTCAGTAATCTTTTCTTTTATTCTTTGCTTGCGAACTTCATATATATGGATGAGTGTATAGTACTATTATTATAATGACCTTCTCTTTTCTTTGTTTGAAAATGTAGAATGATTTGGGCTTGCTGAACTCTTTAAGAACTTAGGCCCAAGTCTAACCCTGTTATGTCTCAGAAGGTTCAGAGTCAGCTGTCACTCATCTTTGTTATTGTTGGGCTTGACTATTTAAGGCCAAAACCCCCATAGTCCTTTCTTTCCGTTTGCTTCTTTATTTATTTCTTTCGTTATTTTACAGTTTTCACTGTGTCGTTATTCTTTACTGTGTTTCCTGTTATTTTATTTCGCATGCATATGACAATCATATATTGGATTGAATATTTTATTTTCTATTTTAATTCATATAAAACTGACTTAGGCAAGCCTTAAAGAACCTAGGATTAACGAGGCATTAGTTAGTAATTAATTCTATATCCGCTAGTCGTGAACTGTTATTAGTTTATTATGCTTTGCTAAGTCTTTTCTTAAAGATTTTTGAAGCTCAAAGGATTAATATAGCATCGTCCTCTCTTTCAAAAGGAAAAACCAAAGCTGAATTGCGTGCTTAATATTTCTAAAAGAAAACCAACTATTTTCGAAAAGATTAAAGTGTTGTTGCCCCAAAAAAAGGCTTTCAAACAGTTTTCTATTTAAAACAAAGGTACATGTTAAGATCATTTTCATAACACTTTCACCTTATTAGAATAATATGAACTTCTATGCTTTAGGAAACAAAGTGCATTAACTTAGCTTCTTTTTAAACACTTTCATGACAAACGTTCCATCCTTCAAAGTTCTTTTCAAGTTTATATATACTAACACAATTTTCCTAGAGGCTTTCCTTAAACCAATTCTCTTTAAACCATACTTTTTCCTTATAGATATTAGGCCCTAATATATGGTAAGCTACACTCTTTTGAATACTAGTTAAAGCAAAGTACAAACAGTTAGTCGTAAATCTAGTATAAGTCCTATGGAGCTATCTCAGGTAGATTTTAAGGAGTGCCTAACAAGAACTCATAGACATAATCTCACCAGTTAGCAGACTAATAAATAATATGACCTTTAGTAATTAAATAGGTACCCTAGTATACCTTTAAATATTAGGTGGCGACTCTCTTACGTTAAGAAAAGAGAAATCACAAGTTGAATCTTGTTTTGACTAGTGCAAAATAGGGTGCAACAACATGGTGGCTCTACTGGAGAGTTTCACTTAGGTTCTAACCTTAGCAGACTTACAGTGAATTTTGCATTTAGATTTGTTTGTACATTGCTTTAACTGTAGTTAAACTTGCAATTACATGCTTACTTATTTTTTTGGTCTTTATGCTTATTATCATGTTACACCCTTATCTGTTACTGCCTTACATGTATTGTCATCACATAATTTCCTATTGCGTCTTGGCCCTTGACTATCACACACAATGGCATGCGAGGGTTGACTTATACAACCCTCTATACCTTCTTTTCAAAGCTCTCTAGTTTTAGAGAATGGCTTTGTCAAGTCAACTGATATAACTTCTCGCAGCCTTCAGTCCAACTCAAAAGTAGGAACACTCTCCTCTAGAATATATAGGTCATATTATATAAACCTTAGGTGAGTCGGGCTTTGGTATCAACACACAACTAGGAAAGCCATCCTAACGTCAACGGGCCATGCACCCAACAACATGACTTCTGTGGGAAGACGAACAAACATGACGAGACATCTAAAGATCTGAAGCAAACACATACCAAAATCTTTCTTTACCCACTTCAAAAATTGGAAATCAACCAAAACATCCCCGAGATCAACATGGTGATGGTAGCGCCACACAACTTGAAAGGTCACGACCAAAAATCCAACACGGGTCGTGATGGCGCCCAGCACCAGAGTCAGACAAGCCAACAATTGTTTACTAGTGAGATTATCCTTATTAACATATCAACCCCACATATTTCCCAAAGTTTTAAGCTTAAATCATTTAAATAAAAGCGAAAACATTTACCAACTTAAGTAAATACAACCATAGTGATCCTAATCCAATATATATACAGTCCCAAAAGTAATGAGTCTACTATGTGCGTGCCAGGAACTAGTGTCACAAGTCAACATGCGAACTAGTAGAATATACAAAAGATGGTACAAATTGTACTGTTGTTTGAGAGAAGTAGTGAGAAATAAAAAAAAAGATAACTACATAGCATTGCTGAGAATCATCAAGGGGTGCAGCTCACCGTGGAGTCAGGTCCAAAATATGAGTCAAGCTCCGGTCAGATAACTAGAAACACCAGCCTCAGAACCTGTACAATTAAGTACAGAAGTGCAGCATGAGTACATAAATATATATGTAACCAGTGAGTATCACGCCTAACCCCGAAGAGGTAGTGACGAGAGGTCGACATGAAACTCACTAAGGTCCAATAGTAATAAAGAAAAACAGGATATAACGGAATGCAGTAGACACGTGAGATAGTAAGCATCAGACACCTATCAAATACACAAATCCATGAAACTACTGAAAATAAGCAACAATGCACACTTTCCTTTCCCCCC